>JABBWA010000102.1:0-176674 GCA_016628065.1 Suillus lakei
AGGAGGGTGACCACCGCCTTGATGCTGCATCAAAGCGGACACGATGACAGGGGGCGGGGGACCTGGCCTGAACGCATCGCGGTGCGGCGGTCCGCGAGGATAGAACCCCGGGGGCTGGTTTGGCAAGGGGTGCGGCCTGAAGTAGCCATCGGGAGGCATAATACCCGGCGGCGGCTGGTTACGTCGCCCGCGCTTATCAAATTCGTGGGAGGCTTCGTATGAAGGAAGACTGTAGATGGATACAGGGTGAAACGGAACAAGCACGAATAAATCAGCAATACTCACGTTTTGGGGTCAGCGGGAAGTGGGTCAGTCCAGAAATAATCGTGGTCAAGGGCTTGTGAGGCAGTGATACGATCTCTTGGGTTGCATGTGAGGAGCTTATCCAAAAGGTCACAGGTCTCAGCGCCGATACTTGCAAAACACAGTTAAGCATAAGCTAAAAGTGTTACGCGAATGAGAGCTGACCTTTCATATGCAGTTCTAAGCCTCTTGGAATAAGTCTGATTGAACCGCTTTACGCCCTCGCACCCTGGTAGTGCGTCGTAATTTGGCCAGGTGTGCTGATTCGGAGTACCGCACAACTGCCAAATCTTCTCCAATTGGTCAATGTCTGACGACCCAGGAAGAATCGGCCTGCGCATAAACATTTCTCCGAGGACGCATCTGCAGAGCATGAGTTCAGAACAAACTGCCCCAAAGGTATTGATAAACACAAACCCTATGCCCCAAATATCTACTTCTCCACCATACTGTCGGGCGCCGAGCAGTAATTCTGGAGGACGGTACCACCTGGTCACGACACAATTTGTGTACTTCTTTTCTCTCCCACGCTGATCCATGACTCCATGGATAACGTTCGGATCATACGCACGCGCTAGACCGAAATCTGCTATCCGAAGCGAGCCATTGTTGTCGATGAGCAGATTGGCAGCTTTCATGTCTCGGTGTAAGATGTGATTCTGTGAACGGTCGTGAGCAAAAATCAAGAGTGAGAAAAGTGAGGACGAACACGATGCATATATTCCGTTCCTTCCAAAAGTTGTTTCATGTACAATTTGATATGGCTGGGTTGGAGCTTTACGCGCTCATTCTCCAGTAGACCAGCAAGGTCATGGTCCATGTATGGAAATACCATATAAACAGAGAGGGGCGAGTTCTTCCCATTGCCTGGTGCATATTATCGGTGATTATGCATGACACAACAATATGAGCACTCACTACGGACGACGAACATATCCAAGATCTCGATTATGCACGAGTGATTCATCGCCTTGAGAATTTTGATCTCGCGCAGGGCAGTTACGGGCATGCCCTCCTTCTCATTATGCATAAGAATACGTTTGAGAGCCACCAGGCGCCCGGTGAGGTGATGGACTGCTTTGTGGACCTCTCTAAGCAAGGTGAGCAGTCGTGCTCAGTAGCAGTGCAACAGGCCTGATACATACCCAAAAGTACCTTCGCCGAGTTTTGCAGTGGCATCGTAGTCGCTTTGTTGGCCACAACCTAAAAAGAGATGACCGTATGCCTCTTGCTCTTGCTTTCTCGTACGCTGCACAGGGGCACGTTTCCGTTTATGCTCCACAGGTAGTAGTCTTTGTGTCGCGTCCACTGCGGTATCCTTCTTCTCCTTCACCGGCTCCTCATGAGCGGGCGGAAGCGGAAGCGGCGATGGAGAATGGGCATCTCTAGGTGCTGGAGGCCGTTTCAAAGGAATTGCAATTGAGATAGCTGAGTGAGGAGGTAGGGTATCGTCTTTGGGTCGTTCAGGGGTGGGGACGGGAGGTGGAGAAGAAGGTGGAGGTGGCGGCGTGTGGGGAACATGTTTGTGACTTGAAGCCGCAGGTGACGGAGGGGAAGAGTGACGGGATATACCCGGGGACACATGACGATACTGATCGTCACGGTCATCCTGGTGAGCACGAGGTGCCACAGAACGACGACTCTCTGTATGATAGGAATCGCGATCGGCATCACGTCCTGCTTCGATGTGACTTGGGTGGTCCCTATCATAAGAGTCCCATGAACGTTCACGTTCGCGACGCGGCGAGTGGCGCATAGGACGACGATAGCGGTCGTCCATTCGTGAGTACTTGTCATTTTCCAATAGTACCACCCAGGGGTCAAGGTCATCATGACGGCCGCGTTCCCAGGCCGTATCACGCATTCTTTGGTCATGTAGTCTGTCTACGCCATAGTCACGGCGAGGCGGACTATAATTTGCCGCTGGAGACCGACGTGAGGGTAATCTGTGCTTTCCTCGGTGTGAAGAAGAAGAGGAGGACGGGGAACGGGAACGGTCAGGTGAATGAGATGACAATGAAGAGATATCGCGTTCCCTTCCGTATACACGACCGTCGTATCTATCCCGTGCTGGAATATAGGTGTCATGGGCAGGCCTATAAGGGTCCCGTGGAAGATCCCAGGCAGGGGGACGACGGTCGCCTTCTCTGCTATAGGAAGGCTGCCAATGATCAGTTATTTGAACGCCACCCCTTTTGCGAGATTGGTCATAGTGAGGCCTGGGCCTGCCATTGCGTTGGTCATCCTCCCGAATGCGCCTCTCGTCTTCCTCGGATCTCTCATAGACCGAAGTATGCCTTCTGTCCATCATAGGACTAATTCTCTGAGTAGAAGGACCAGGAGCATCTGGACCATTTGATTTCTTCTTGAAAGGAAACTTGACCTTGGTCTCGAACTTGGAAGGAGCTGGTTTGGGTGGCAGGGGAATTATTGTTGGGCGCGGAGAAGGTGGCAAAGAGTCATCGACTTCGCCTCTTCTGGCGAAGACGTGGTAAATCTTTTTGCTGGACGTTCATTATGAAGTTTATCTGGAGCTGCCCGTTTGTTGGAAGTCTGAAGCATTACACTGTGACGGAGAATGAGCGCGGCTACAGGAATTAAAAGCAACTCAGAGAAAAAGGTCGGCTGACGTAATATCATTACATTTCAATGAAGGTCCGAGTCTTTGTAAGTAAGTCAAGTCCTAGCATGGCGCTATCTAACCAGATCAAGGAGATCATCGTTATTGGTGCAGGCGTCATCGGCCTCACAACAGCGTTGAAAATCCAGGAGCAAGGCGCTTATCGTGTCACAATCGTTGCTGAGACCTTTCCCTCAGATCCAAAGTCAAGCAGGTACACCAGTCACTGGGCAGTAAGCAGTTATCTTACCGGACAAGTTTGCGGCTGATGGTCCATAGGGCGCACACCATGTCAGCCATGCTTATGACGATCAAAGACAGCGAAGTATGCTGCTTTCTGACTGCATGAACATACATGTCACACCCTAGTCATACAGAGCTTGATCAAGATACCTTCCATGCATTATGGCAGCTATCAGAACCAGGTGGTGCAGCCGAGGGTTATTTCTTGCGGCATACCCAAACTGAATATCGCGGAGACGATCTCCCTGATGCTGAATGGCTTCACTATATGCCAGATGTATGAACACAGACTCACATTCATAATCGTCATTCTAACTCGTATCAGTTCAAATATCTAGAGAGCAACGAACTTCGTGGTCCAGCAAAGATGGGTTTCTCATTTAGCACAGTCACCATGAATACCCCAGCCTATCTTAATTGGCTCATGTCCTCTTTCCTTGCGAAAAACGGGACTATTCTCCGTGTGTCCTTGCAGCACATCACTCAACTTCTCGAGCGAGGAACCAGTCCGTACACAGGTGCCCATTCGTACCGTGACGTCGACGCTATTATAGTTTGCGCCGGTATCGGCGCCCGCACCCTAGGAGGCGTTGAAGATAAGGACGTGTATCCAATTCGCGGGCAAACCGTACTACTCAGAGCTCCTTGGATCAAGTTCGGGAGAACCATGACCGAGGCTGACGGGACGTACACTTATACGATGCCAAGAAGCAATGGCGATGTGCGCTTTCTGAGAACCATACAAGATATGTTCTCTGACTGTTTCATATAGGTGCTGTGCGGCGGCACGAGAGTACCCAATGACTGGTAGTTCTCTCAAACAATCATTTCGTCAAATTCTCAGCTATTACAGGTACCCAATTCCGCGTCCTGAAACAACCGAGGACATTCTTGCGCGTGCCCTGCAACTCACCCCAGAGCTTGCACCACCACAGACACGTGTTGACCGTGAACCCACCGTCGAGGACCTCCGTCCCATCCTTATTGAGCCAGGTTGTGGTCTGCGCCCTGGGAGAAAGGGTGGCATCAGACTCGAAGTCGAGTGGGTTGACGCGCCTGCGCGAGGTAAAGTGCCTGTGGTGTATAACTATGGGTGAGTCACGTTACACTTGCCCATGCTGCCCTAATGATGTGCGCATATCTAGACACTCTGGTTATGGCTTCTTGTCGTCGTGGGGCTCAGCAAGCATGGCCTTGGACTTGCTGGAAGGCGCTCTCGCGACGGGCGCTCCAACAGATGTAGACACATGCGTCGATCGCCTGTCTGGGAATCCAGGAAACTGAGGGGTTGTGAAAGCAACCTATTGTACTAACAACGCAAGGGGAGGAGCGAATGTATAAATATAAGTGTACGAAGACACGCGTTTCATATGTCCAAATCTAACATCACGATTGTGTGGATGACTTCAATCCTTTGGCCGTAACAACAATCTGTCGTGCGTGGGTCAAAGGCCGGTGATAATCAACTAATATGCCTTACCGTCATCATTGCCCTCCACCGCTATAGAATACTTGAAAACTATGCACCGCCTCCGAAACTTGCCTGTAGGTGGTGTCTGTGGCAGAGAAAGGAATTCTTCCCACCTTCCTTCTACAAGATCGGCAAGCACCGTGGTATTTTCCACTGTAGCAAATTTGTCAAAACCGACTCGAATCAGTGTAAGCCACTTACGTGTGATATAGCGCCTCTGGACTAGTCTTGAGCAAGGAGAACTAGGCGGCTGATGCGCCGGTAGTCGTGGGGGTCACCTGGACCGGCTTCAAACACGACCCAACTTGATCACCGGTGAGGGCAACTTCTGCACTCATGCCCTTGATGTGCTCGGGAGTTGGGCCATCCGCAAAGATCACATGCACCAACTTGGCTTCTTCATGTACCAGTACAGCCTTCATAAGAAATGTCAGAAGGCTAATTGAAAGCAAGGATGGCGTTAGTTTTTGGGATGCTATGGTGACAGACATACTGAAGCCTGCGAAGCTCGTCGGTGGTGATTGTTCCTCCAATTTCGTTGTTCTTCAATGTGATCCGAGGATTTAACAACGCCCGGTCAATGTGAGCCTCCTCCTTGACATCTCATCTATTGCGGCGGTGCTAGCATAAAATCACTGGTATCCATCTGACCCGACTCATAGATCAGCACCTCCGCATATATATCAGGAAAATACTCTGTAAGGTAACGGCAAATTTCCACCACCCGAGTCTCGATAGCTTCATCACTCGGGTTTTCTGGAAGTGAGTCAGCAGCACAGTTCCGGAGAATCTAAGGGCATGTGAGGATTTTTTGTTTGCGTCTCTGAAAGTAGTTCGCGGAAGGCTTCATGGTCAGCAATGGGAGTATCATGATAATAGAGAACAGCGATTGATTCCCGGGTTGGGGGAAGATGGCTTCGAGGTCCGGGTCATGATACATAAGGTTGGTGAAGGTGCCATCATGTTATGTTTTCGCCTTCAGCTGTCATGATGACATCTTCCCCATGTCTCATCCATGCAGCCTCGATCGAGTTGTTTGAGCTTGCAGGATTAACACAGTTGTACAAATGCATGAACACATGAACTTCATCAGCATGGCTACAAGTGCTTCTTCCGTGTTCTAGCACGAGGTAGATCTTGCGAAGCAGATCTCGCGAAGCACACGGTCACCGAGGACCGAATGTTACGCCTGGACCGTCGTCTTCTTCACCTGTACAAGTTCTGGATTAACATACATTTCATACAAGTCCGAGTCCGGGGACCGTAAGGTGACGTACACGAAATGACAAAATGCTTCTCTCTCGAAGTTGAGCGCGTCCCAGCCCAAGGCACGATGGGTGTGGGGTTTCTGAAACCATAATAACAAAGAAAATATATTCATTGTCCGGGCTCGAGCAGCCGCCCAGGTGGTGTGTCGGGCTAAAAAGAAGGAACGACTGTTTTCCTTCTTTTAAGGTCTGACTACGGTAGACCAGGTGAATTCTGCAGGTAGCTCACGATTCAAGTGAGATTATTCATGGACATGAAAAGGTGTGCATAGAAGCGTGGGGAGACATACGCATTGGATATTACATGTCAGACCAAGAAAAGCGTGCGCACTATGCAATTCCCGACGTCCTCATCTGTGGACAACAAGCGCGCAAGTGGACACAATTTACCTGTCTTGCATTGTTAGACGAGAGGCAAAAGGACTCGGAGTACAAGGTTTCACTTTCGTACTTCAACCTGAAATACGAACGTGAAACCTTGTGGTTCCCAGGCCTAGCGGTGGTACAAACTTTACTGTTACTCGTAAAACCAACCTGCCCAGCAGCTTCTCTGCGTGGATAGTTGTAGAACTTCAATCCAGAAGTTGGTTGGGTGTACGAACGAAACGCGAGAACTGCCAGTGGCACGGCCGCAAGCGTGGGGATTTGCATCCCGACCCAACCCGGACCGTTTTGTCAATTTATCTCAGCATTGAACACGCAAGCCACTAGTACACTGCATAGCGCTCACTACAATAGTATTAGCGAGTAGCCACACTCCTCTTTGCTTCTATGGGGCACACCCGAGATCTATATAGGTTAAAAGTTAAAATATTGATCGATCACGAGTAGCGCTTCGGAATAACCCTATCGGGCGTTTTTTTAAATTGGACCCCATGACGGTCCAACACGTTCAACATCTTTATTTTAACATCTTTATACTATGTTGACAATCCTGGTCATGAAACAGTAACACAGATGTTCCATTTGCATCGATGATCGGTGGCAAATCAGCCTTAAATTGTACTGATACTTAGTACATACTTACATTCATTGAATTCTGGCCTTCCTGTGGCCACGCTACTGGTGCCCCTCAATACTCAACCATGGTAGATCGGACGTATAATCGTTCAGCCCTTACTCGGCATTCAGTTTCTGCTTCTCCCGCTCAACACTGGCTTCCCTCCACTTCTTGCCTTTGTACGTCACCAGCAGAATCATGCACTCAGCGACGACCAGTAGACCTGCCCAGAGTGTATACAATCCGCCGTCGCCAATTGTATCCTAACCTAACCTCAGATATGACATTCTACGAAGTTTTATTGCTTTGACTCACTTGTAAAGGAACGGCAATCTCAGCGGCGGCAAAAGCAAACAGACCACGGAAAGAACTATTAGTTGCTACTGCCGTCGATGAACGACCGATGTTTGCATCGACAAGGTATGCCAGAGTGCTCGCGTAGATCCATCTATCGTGGATGAGAGCGGAAGACAGTGTCAAACAAAGTGGACGTACACGGATAAAAATCCAGCGAGGAACAGCATCACACACACAGCGGCGACGTTGACTCGTTCTTGGCACACCCAGGCGTATCCAATCACGGACAGAGGTGACCACACCATGGCGATTTTTGTACTCTCGAGGCGCATCTGCATGAATCTGCGTCAGCTATGTGCTGGGCTAAAGGTAGTTGCTCAACGTTCACCTCTGGAAAGCTGATCCCTCCGTTTGCGGCCTTTAGTCGAGCAAGTGTCCGATCAGACCAACGACCACCTAATATGCTGCCGGATACGCAGCCTGGGATAGATGCGTCAGGCGGATGTCCGCAATTTGCCTGTAATTCACTCACCAATACCATAGGCAAGCAAAACCAGGCCGGTCTTCAATGCATCATAATCATAATACATCGACAATGTTCTTGCGCATGTATATGCAATGCTAAAGCTAAATGCAAATGTTAAACCTAGTGCAAGAGGGCATAATCATTGTTTAAAATAACTTTCAGCAAGAAATGAGGGCACGCACCTGATGCTATCAAGATAACAAGGTTATTCTTGCGGCTGACAATCGATAGGTATGGAGGGAAAGGGTTGACATCAGCAATGGACAATTTTACTTCTTTGATGGCTGATGCCGGTATGGCTGTCCGCTGTGCTTCGATGTCTTTCGAAGTCGTCTGCTTCTCTCCACCCACTTCTGACTCTGAAGTCTTTGGCAACTCGTCCTTTGCTTCCGACAACCGCTGCTCTCGGAGTCTCCTCTTCAATACATTCTGGTAAGTCACACTCCTTTCCTTCCTGAAGGTGTCCTTGAACAAAAAAGGAATGCCAAAAAAATTATACATCCCCAGATGACTAAGAACCAGAAAATCGCCCGCCAGCTGAGGCCCTGTGTGAGTGCACCACCAAAGATTGGCCCTAATGAGGGACCGAGGAGAGGTGCAGAATAGTAGACACCCATCATTGTACCTCGTTGATGTGGCTCGTATATATCGGCCAGAGTAGCAGCTCCAATAGCAATAACTGCGCTTGACCTATCATACTCCAAGTGAGCACGGACATGAGGAATTGAGGAATCGTCCTACCCTGCACCTTGCACGATTCGCATGCCAATCACCGAACCAATGGTTTTTGACACGGCCACGATTGCAGATGCAAGTATAAAAAGTGCGATGGAAAGAAGGTACACGGGCTGAGCTCCGCCATATTAACAAAATGACGCTCTCAAGGCAGCTAGAAATACAAACCTTGCGGCCCTTTATCTCGCTAATCGCACTCCAAATAATAGGAAAATTGCCTTGAATGAGAATGTACAGAGACAAAGTCAGGCTGATGTCTCCGCTACTGGCGTGTAACTGCTGCTCAATTTGAGCATTGGCGGCTGTCACCTGGCTGTTCAACCGATATTGAATACAATAGCATCAAGGATACGGCCTACGGTTTTGTATATTCCCCGTCAAACCTGCAATCATCGACGCTCCAGATATGATAAACAATACAGCGGTCTGTAGGTGTGTTCAATCAGCCCCCACTTACATATTAAGATGGAAGGACGCACCTTCTTTGTGTTGGACCACATTCGAGGATCATCCTCGACCGCTGTATGCTCTATGTCAAGCTTAATCGGTTCCTTTGACAATATTGAACTGGGGGAGTGCGTCTGGGTTTCAGTATGAAAATCCACATTCTGGACCTCTATAGGTGACAGGTTCGTACTCCGGCTTTCTGCCATGGGCGTAAATGTCCGATGCACGAGCCAAAAACTACATGACAGTGTATGATTTTATAGATGGTTCATGGATAACGCGAGCGCCAGAAAGGGGTTTTGCCAGTGCCGATGATAAGAACACCCTGGGTGGAATAGCTCCATTAACTATAGTGTGTCGGACAGTGTGGCCGATGGAGGTAGCATGACTATAGAAGCTCAATGTCACGGGTTTGTCTTCGTTTTGGCTACTCAGATGGCCGTCAACCGCCGACCGAGGAAGGCCCCCGAAGCCAAACGACCTGCTTAAATTATGTTATGGAGGATTAGATTTTGGGTTGCAATCATCGTCTTGCCACGGAATGTCAGATGCCCGGTCAGTGGGAGGTGAACTCGAACTAATAATAGGAAGAGCTGATTATCCAAGTCAACATAGTCATTCTTCCATACAATATGGATCAAGTGATTATACTCCAGTCTCACGCGCAAGACCACATATTCTAACCTTTGTAATATATTCCGAGGAACTTGAGGTGACTTCGGCCCCAGGAAGTCCGAGTTTGTCATCACGACTTTGAGCATAAGTCCTACAATCAAGAGGGGGATGAGAGTGCGGATTGTAGACGCAGCCGAATATGCAGCAACATGTAGTACCATGTATACGTCCCAGAGGTCCCTCTGTCGTCACTAGCTGTCAACGCGTTGGTCCGATGAACATGTTACATGATAGACAATGGAATGTGGCCGCGACTTACGTAACATGGTATTGAGTTGTTTCGATCAGCTGGTGAGGTATTTTACATGTAGTGCCTGAGTTACTAAATCAATAGCGTAGTCAGCCTTAATGAAAATCGTTTATCGATTTGCCAAGGGCCGGCTGGTTTGCTTGGCACCACACGTATCATTCCCTACAATATGTAAAACTTTCAGCAAAACCTTTGTAGCTCCTCAGTCAACATCACATTTTCTTTCGCAAATTTACCCCATCATAGATTCGTATCTCCTCTACATGGATCTGATTTTTACTGATTTTTAGGATGATGTGGTGTGGTGTCGGGGCAAACCCGATAAAACTCAGGGTCTACCCTCTAATCTGCGAAATTTGGTCACCTCCGGTAGCGGCGCGGTCGGCTTTCGCTCTCCGCAGCCTTCAAACTTCCGAAGTGATCACGAAGGAGCTGCATATGCCTAATTTTTTTCGGTGCCAGTTGAGCACAATGTTGAAGTGTTATGAACCCTTTGCTTATTAGTAACCATTGACATAATACGTGACAGGGAATGATAGTATGTATCAGTTTGTAGGGGTAGCCTGCATTTTTCCTGTAAGGTTTGGATGGAAGGCAAGGGATAGCCCTGTGAAGTGCGTTAAGTTCTGTTTTATTCTGTGAGTACTTATGTATGATGAAACTGGGAGTTTGTAGACGGCGAAAGAATAAAAAGTAGTCTTGATAATCTCTAGTTTCATTATCAATGCCTGATTCATAGTGTGTTTTTGTGCACGATGGCTTTGTTGAAAAGGCGCGGGTTGGAAGAGAGCTGATCTCGTCAGCGGCCGAATTATTTTGGTGAGGGTAAAGTGAAAGCATGGTTCCCCTCAGCACCACAAAGAAATAGTGAGGGGATGTAAGCACGCTGGCTTACCTGAGTTCCCATAATCAGTACATATACTGTCGCTGATACTGAACACTAAGCTTTCAGTATTCTACCTTTGGTGTAACGGTTATGCGCGGGCGGCAGTCTGAAGGGGAGTGGTCACGAGTAATGCCACAAGGCAGAATCTTCATATCACTACTTCAAGATTCCGCCTTGGGTTAATTAGTGAAGTTCCGAAACCATCAAATGTATGGTCCACGTCCTCTGGTATGGATATGGCACTTTCGGAATAATACCTCCCACCCATGGTCCCGTGCAGTTGTCTGACCCTTCCCGCCACCCGTAGCTTGACGTTCCCCTGTCATGCATGGTTAGCGGCAGTG
Organism: Suillus lakei; assembly: GCA_016628065.1. Classification (NCBI taxonomy): domain Eukaryota; kingdom Fungi; phylum Basidiomycota; class Agaricomycetes; order Boletales; family Suillaceae; genus Suillus; species Suillus lakei. The sequence continues at coordinate 11,066 of JABBWA010000102.1, forward strand.
CTGGCGATCAAACTATGCCTTACCGTTCTCACTATCGCTCTCTACTTCAGTAGAATCATCAGAACGTTTGCATCGCCCCGAAAAATTGCCCGCAGGTGGAGTCTGTGGCAAAAAAGGGAATTCCTTTCGCAATATCGGCAAGGACCATAGCATTCTCCTCTGCAGCAGATTTGTCAAACCGATTCACATCAATGCAAACCACTTACGTGTGATAAAGCGTTTCGACTGATCTTGAGCAATGAGCACCAGATGGCTGATGCACCGGCAGTCGTAAAGTCCACCGGGTTCGAACCGGTCCATATCTATCCTTGATCACCAATGAGGGCAAGTTCTGCACTCAAACCCTTGACGCGTTCGGGAGTTGGGCCATCCGCAAAGGCCACATGTTCCACACGGGACTCTTCATGTACCAGCGCAGCCTTCATAGGAAATGCCAAAAGGCTAAAATAAAATAAAAGTAAGTGTACAGTTATGCCAGGGACATGCGATGATGAAAGGCATAGTACTACTGGAACCTTCGAAGCGCGTCAGTGGTAATTGTTCGTCAACTTTCCTTCTGCTTCAATGTGATCCAAGCGTTGAATAGCGCCCGTCTGACATGGGCCTCCCCCTGACCTCTCATCTTGCGGTTATGCCGTGGAGAAACTTCACTGGCATCCGTCTGATCCGACCCTCAACGTAGATGTTAGGAGGATACTGTGTAAGGTGACAGCGATTTTCCGCTACCCGAGCTTCGATAGCTTCATCAGTTGGACTTTTTGGAAGTGAGTTTATAACATAATTCTGAAGGATACGAGGGCATGAGAAAATGTTTTGTTGCGCCTCTGAAAGTAGTTCAAGGAAAACTTCATGGTCGGGAGTGGGGGTTGAACAGCGAATGATTGCGGGGTTGAGGAAGATGGGTTTGAGGTTATGATGGTTGGGGAAGGGTGCTGCAATGTGATGTTTCGCCATTGGTTGAGGCACCTTCCCCCTGACTCAGTTATGCAGCCGCGAGAAAGTGTTATGAATTTTGCAGGATTGACATGTTCGCACAAAATTATAACACTTCATTGGGATAGCCACAACTTATCACGTCTCGTGTTACAAAGCGCGCGATGATGGTATACCACGGCTTCGCACACGTCTGGACAAGTATGAACAGCATAAATAGATCTCGACTTGTCGAGAAGCTCACTTTCAAGTTCGCTGAGAACCGAGTCGCACGCCCCGGAGTCGGCTTCTTTGACAATGCACCCTGTACTAGTTCCCTAATTAGCATGGACGAAAAATCATGCCAATCGAGCCTGTGGGCATACTTACAAGATATGTTTAACGCAGTCCCTGATAAAGACGAAATTCGGGCTTAAGCAGCCAAATTTTATGGATGAAAGTGTGGGGGATATAGTTAGCCGGCCTGGCACGTCCTGGACATTTGATGTCAGGCCATGGCCCACTGGCCAATAAGAGTGAGCGCAGATCCAAATTTTCCTCGCCGTCTTCAAATGGGACAAGCAAAAGTGATGTGTGAGACCGTCTCACACAACACTTTCAAGTTTGCGTGGTGACCTAACGTAGTCCTTGATAACGAAGAGATTCAAGCAGCCAATATTAATTGATGAAAGTGTGGGGAGAGTCACTCGTCCTTGCACGTCCTGGATATTAGATGCCGGGCCATCGTGATTTGTGAGCGCAGCCCTCGTTGTCTTCAATGAACCTTGGGCGACAAGCAAGTGTTTTGGGACTGGGGCATTGCTACCGAACCGGCGGTTGCCGAGCCAACTTCAATCAAATTCCAAATTTGCGTTCGGTGACCCCCACTGTTAAGTATTCATCGCTAGTGCACCGACCACCAATCCACGTTCGTTCGTAGTAGACGACGCAGCCTGGACAGGCTCCATGGCAGCACAACCAGTTTGCAAAGGAACGGGGTCAGAGATCGGTAATTTAGTTTTTCAATCACCTTGGACCAGCTGATTTTTCGCTAGACTTCAGCTACTTCGGCGGTGCCGAGTCTTTCACGGAAGGGAAACGTTCTCTGCGTCGGACAACCGTTGTTTCCCCTTCCGAACAGGATGACGGTGTGTCCTACCCAGGTCCGCCGCAGGACCCTACAGAATTTCTGTGGATAATGACAGAGGAACCTCACCGCTCGCGACGTATGGCGATCATAAAAGCGCACCCTGAAGTAACGAAGCTTATGGGCTACGAGCCTCTCACAAAATACGTCGTACTAGCTGTCGTGTCATTGCAGCTCTACCTTGCCGTGTATCTTCGACACTCCCATCCGCTCTCTTTCCGTTTCTTGTTCCTCGCGTACGCTGTGGGTGGGACCACCAACCAGAATCTGTTCCTCGCCATTCATGAGATCACGCATAACCTAGCATTCAAGGGTATCAATGCAAATAAGGTCCTGGCTGTTTTTGCTAACCTACCCATCGCTGTACCCTATTTCGCCGCGTTCAAGGTGTGTAACACGTGGGTGTGAGCAAACGTGGGCTGACAGGCACTGCGGACGCGTCCAGAAATACCACATAGAGCATCACAAACATCTTGGAGAGGACGGGATAGACACCGATCTACCCACAAATTTTGAACTGCTTTGTCTGAATAACGTTCTTGGAAAGACATTTTTCGCGTGAGTCCAGCGTCGCGTCTCTAGCATGTAGCTTAACTCACCCGTATCTTAGAACGTTCCAGATATTCTTTTACGCATTGAGACCTGGTTTTGTCAGAATGCAGAAGTTTACCCGATGGCATTTGTACAATGTGATTGTGCAGCTTCTCTTCGATTATGTCCTGGTGCGCGCCTTCGGCATACGCCCCCTGCTATACCTGCTCTTCTCGAGCTTCTTTGCTGGAAGTCTGCATCCATGTGCAGGCCACTTCATTGCCGAGCATTATGTATGGGATGGTCTCAACCAGGAGACCTATAGCTATTATGGTCCCCTGAATATTCTGGCTTACAATGTACGTCGCTTTGCAACGTCTATCACCTACATTGATTATGTTGCATAGGTTGGCTACCACAACGAGCATCATGATTTCCCTTCCATACCTTGGACGCGTCTTCCTGCATTGCGAGCACTGGCACCAGAGTTCTATGACATTCTCCCATCACATCCCAGCTGGCCGATGGTTATCGTGAACTTTATTCGAGATAAGGAGGTCGGCATCTTCGCACGCGCCAAGAGGATTGCCAAGAACAGCAAACAGAAGCATGAGAGTTCAAGCTCAAGCAGTGATCGGGAGTGAGATAGTCGACTGACATTTAGGTGTTTTCTTAATGGACGCTGTATATACATCGCTACGCGATATATAATCAACTTGCTTTTGCGGAAAGGAATGTGAATCAGTATATGCCTTTCTCAATTTAACGAGCGTCTCTAGACTCTAAATATTGGCGTAATGTGATTCTTGTCTCTCGTACTGCCATTCCTTCCTTTTCTGGTAAACCCTAACCCCAACCATCCTTTTGTCATGAACGACATCATTTCTTCACCGACGAAGTATCACTGTAACTCGTCAACGTCATCGATGTCATCGTTGCGTATTCTAGAGCGTGTGAAACACGCCGGGTTGTCTTGCTCTCGTTGGACTTCCCCCTAAACGGCTTCCACCTGAATTGTTTTCTCCCATCGTATCAGCATCATGTCCGCTCAAGATATTATCACTGCATACAACGTTGCCGTACCCGCGAAGCAGACGCAGGATCTCCCAGGTCTGGATAAGAAAATTGAACGTATGGCGTCGCGGTACTTTTCTGATTTGTTCGCCGATTAACTTTTTGGTCACCAGCTGGCGTCGAGTACACAGCCCAGGAATGTTGGGACAACGAGGGCAAGCCTCATCTTCAAGAATATGTCGGAAGTGGAAAGTAAGTATTATTATAAACATATCGCAGTTGGGAAGTCTAATCTTGGTGCGTACAGGCTAAAGGGCAAGTATGCCTTGTTCACCGGTGCGGACAGTGGTATAGGGCGTGCAGCTGCTACCATGTTCGCTCGTGAGGGTCTCAAGGGGATTACTTTCTCTTACCTACCTCAGGAGATTGAGGATGCGAAAGCCGCCGCAGCAGCCATGGCGAAAGAAGGCTGTATTGTCAATGTTGTTGCAGTCGACTTGCAGCATGAGGCGGATTGCCAGAAACTCATAGAATTCCACATGAACAAGTTTGGAACGCTGAATATCTTGGTGAATAACGCTTCAAAGCAAATGTGAGCTTTCTCCAACCTTCCTTGTGTTAGGGACTGAAATCGCCTTCCTCAGTATCACGTCGAAGATTCAAGATATCAATCTTGCCAACGTTCGCAGTACCTTTGAGTCGAACATTCTGCAGATGATCGCGATTACAAAATTCGCTGTCCCGCATATGAGGCGTGGGTCCACCATCATCAACACTGCTTCGGTGGTGGCGTATGCCGGGGCTCCCAATCTTGGTGCGCTTTCCTACTGTGTATATATACTTCGTCATCAGCTTATGCAAGTAAATAGTGGACTATTCTTCTACGAAGGGCGCTATCGTGAGCTTTACTCGATCATTGGCAATGCAGTTAGCTCCGTCTGGGATTCGCGTCAACGCCGTCGCACCCGGCCCTGTTATCACTCCATTACAGCCTGCCTCTCGTTCCGCGGAGGAAATGGAAGGGTTTGGTGTTGGTATGCCATTGCACGGTCGCGCCGCCCAGCCCGCTGAGTTGGGTCCTGCATTCGTGTTCCTCGCGAGCCCTGACTCCAACTCAATGACGGGTGCTTGCATGCATATCAACAGTAAGTCCCTCTTTCTGCAGCGATGACGTCGATCCTTATCATACCATTAGATGGCCAGCACGTCGGAGGTTCTTGAATTGTTATAGCGTTTACGATCAGCGAGGTACTTAATGGATGTAGCATCTGCGCAATGGCACAAATCCGTTCTATTTCTCATGGTTTAAAGCGTTTGTGAACGCGAACTGATGTACACTGATGTGTAGTACCTGAGTTACAGTACCGTTCATTGTGATTCCTCTGACAAGTTCTCCGAATTCCGAGCATAGTGAAACTTCGCTGTTGTACCTGAACAATATCTGTAGCTTCATCGCCGTTGGTGTCGATCGATCGAATTGAAGAAGTCTGATCAGATTTAAGGTATTGTGTATCCAAATATTATACAGGCGCAACCTCATTCTGGGCTGCGCGGTTATCATCATGCCAATGTATCCTACCTGTCAACCCTCGATAATGACGCAAGAGTGTCACGACATCTGAAGTCAACAAAAAGTTGTTGATGTTGAGAACCTGTCAACCACCGTCAGACGTGCGACATTTTCACATCTATCCGCACGTACGAGAAGCCACGTCCTCAGAGCGGCGAGTCCAGCAGCTCGATCTATCATTTGCCAATTGTCGTTGATGAACGTCTTTGTTCCTTTGAAAAATTCCGCGACAAATTTGTTTCTGCCGCCCCGTTGGCATGTGTCAAGTCTTCGCGTTGAGTAGAACGTACCTATTGAGAAATATCCAGCGGAACCAAAGTGCCTGCATGACCTTATCTTCATCTCTCACGTCATCTATCTCAAAGATTTCTTCTTCTCTATCGAGGATAACCCATGCGAGGACACCAAATTCATTTAGTGGCAGTGTGTTTAGGAGATCGTATAGCCGGGGCCCACCCACGCGGCATGAATAGATGCCGTCGGACTCGAGGAGGTAAGGATACTGCGCTGCAGGTCCTAGAGGATTAGATTGGGGAGGGGGTGTTGGCCCTCCAGAAGCATGAATGGAAGATGCACGAGAGAGCGTGCGAGACGATACAGAAGTACTGCGCGTAGTTGACAATGCCAATGAACCCGTACGAAGTGCTGGGATATGCCACTTTGGTTTGATGTCGGGCAAGTCTGCGTCAGGAAAAGGTTGAGATGACACAGAGGTATTTCGTGATGGAGACAGCGTAGTCGCTGGAGTGTATTCGTCATTGTGAATGTTGGATGAGAAGTCGGTTATCTCTGTCGAAGCAGTCCTTGTCGAAGACGTCGTCATCGCACGTGAATGGGGGAATCTGTCAAGTAGCCATCGTCGCTAATGTTTAGGCAATGGACATGAAATGATTGGAGTAAAACCTTACAGCGGAACACGCCCACTTGCAGGCAATGCAACTGGTAATGCAACATGTCCTGCTAGTGGAAGTCGTATCCACAGGGTATAGTCATCCTGCATGAGTTTGCTCAGCCTTGGATCCTCCGTTGCTGCACGTAACCTACCATATCCCACCAGAAACCTACACCTGAATGGTCCCACTGGAGATGAGCGTCGAGAATTTGCTGTGCCGGAAATATTCCATGAAGTTCGCAAAGCGGACATCTCCAATCTGCCATTGTCGTCCGAGTCTCCTGTCGTCCTGGATATCTATCCTCGGTGATTTGCGCTATGCAGTTGTATATGACCGTAACGGGTTTAGGGGGTGGAATACTACGAGGCGGATCAATTCCAAGGGACTTGCATCGACCGAGAAATCCTTTGCGGAGGTTACGTGGCATGAAGGGAAGACGGCGTAATTTTGCGAGCCGGATGGTCGTCAGCGAAATGTTTTCCAAAGCTTCGATAAGAGTATCTGAGGGCATTTCCGCAGGTGCTTCATCCTCTTCTGCGGCGTCCGATTCTGAGGACGATTGCTCGCGAGCAATCTTGTGAGGGGAAATACCAAGGTCTACATATTCCAGTTCCTCGCTATCTTCGCGCGCAGCCGTGGGCACCGCAGATTCGTCATCGTCAGGTGGTTCGCTGCTCTCGGATCTCGCGGGACTGACGGAACGTCGTATCTCGGGTGGAGCCTTCGCCGATTTGCGTCCAAATTGAAATTTTCTAGCTGCTTTCACCTGGACACCGGTCTCTCTACAAAATCACTATTAGACAGCACTCAGTTTCCATCAGTTAAGACACACCTGACAAACTCGACGGTGGCACTGTCCGAGGATTTACCCCTGCTCAATTTGGACAGCTTCAAGCCGACATCGACATAGTTCGCACTTCCGCTGCTATGTTCACTTGAACTGTCAACAAGATGGTCCCGACTGGCATCCCGGTTTGCGCTGGACATGCGAGGCGCGCGTGAAGGTGTCCTGCCGCCTACACCTTCAAACTTTCGGGCATATTTTCCAAAAGATGACTCTGTATGTATGTGAAGGCGCATTTGTTGCGATTTAGTGGCACGGTCCTGGTCGACTGAGGGGAATTGAGAGGAGAACTGATGACCTGGTTCTTATAAACTTACGTGCATTATTGATTGATTGTCTACCACGACTCCTGCGTGGGACTAGTCGACGTGAGGGGAAAGGTTGTTGAGGATGTACTTAATGTACGTACCATCTGCCACCGATTTCCCTGCGGCACCAGGTCGGGAAGGTCTCTCAGGAAAGAACGAAGCTGATTGAGATGGAAGCGAGGCTCTTTTCTCTGGGGCGCCGGATGAACCAAGGCCTGGATTGAACCGTCCAGAGTTCTGCCCAACCCTAGGACGGGCGACAGGACGCCGCTCCACGGGTAGTGGAAAGTCTGCAATATCGAAAGTAACTCTCTTTGGACCTCTGGCAGGAACATCAATCTGTTGCAATGGTTCGTTTCTGGCTACCTTTCGAGGAGCATCTGATGAAAGTGATAATGTCATTCATTCATTCACCGTCGGCTAGTTTAAGCTACTTACCAGGTCGTGATTGATTTCTACTGAGTGGTCTCTCGTTCAACTCTTGTCCTCTCGGGCGAGAATTGATCCTTGGGTCAGCGATTGCAGATTTGATTCCGGTGACTTTCGCTCTGTCTGGCCTGGCGTCATTAGTGGCAGTTTTTGCTGCAACAAGCCTTGGTCTATTATCGAGCCTTGAATCAGCTGCGGGGGCTTGCGCCGTGAGGCGATCGTCTGGTCTTGCGTGGTCGGCGACAGTTTTCGCAGCAACACTGGTCCTTGCCAGTCTTGTAGGATCATCGAGCCTTGAATCAGTGAGTTTCCGAGCGCTCTTGACGATGCGAGGGGGAGCAGGTACTCGGTCCCGTGGATCTGACATACCGGTACCATGAAGGTGGATATCGATTAAGTCAATGGTATACTTATCGGTATCATATCGTGTCCATCATCGCTGTCGCTGTACTTATCATTGTGAGCAAGTGTGACGACTACGGGTGGCTTCTATGGCACGTGGGTGTGACAATTCGTGTTCCCAGTCACAGTTTACAAGTTATACGGTACAGTAGTGGCAACTAGTAGTAGTAAGTTGGTCGTCTCCTGGCTTAATGTTGTGACTACTAAGTGTCAACCTCGCAGGGTCTGCGTCTGTCTGCGTACACATTGTGTCCCAGCTAAACTGGCCGCCTGTGGTTCTCGGTCTCAAATGAAACAACTGCGCCGCCTGGCAACCCGGTCATGCTCTTAGCCCCAGCTGAGGACCCAACATTCTAGTCGATGCCGTTTTGCAGTGAATGTTGAATTGGCTATGAATGACATGGTATACGATAGTTCAATAAATTTGGAAGTTTCGGTCCAATAACAACGATAAAACCGATAGCACATCAAATCCCATGATTTGAATAGAGGATGTCGCATTGTGATTACCCGCTTTCTCTGGTCATGGAGGATGCAGCGCCATCATTCCCAGAACGGAATGCCGCCGGTGGTCTCTGGCAGTGCCATAGCCAACCGATCACTTCCAGTTGTCGGACTGCCCCATGCTCTTACCCCTCTCTAACTCTGCATGCTCTTCTGCCCTTGAGAGCTGAGTGCCAACTTGAACGGTGTGCAGTGTTGATATGATGAGTCATTGCCGCAACGTATGTGTGCCATCCTTCTAATCGCGGATCATGATGATATCACTCATCTGCCCGCAATTGCCGATGGCGCTCGCCGAATCACCTGTGCTGTGGGGTGATCAGATTTTGTCTCCGCGGGTACAGCATTCAACCGATCATGTATTGAATTGTCTATCGGCCGCGGCTTCGAAATTTCAAACCGAGCGGATGTCCTTTGCCTCCCGATTGCAGATCTGAGACATCCGATATCATCCATAGGGGTACATGCAATTCATTGCAGCGCATTCGATTCAACTGATCTACTTCGGACCCCATGAGAGTTCCGCCATACACACAGCATCCCGGCTCTAGGATGAGGTCTGAAGTAGATTATGATCCCCTCTATTCATTCCTGGCGTATAAAAGACCACAGACTTTTGCAAGTTTTTCCCCATCAATTCAAACTCATCAACTCATCATCGATTCACTATCAACTCTTCGTTAACCTATCAAAACATCATGTACTCGAAATTCATCAGTGTCGCATTCGTCCTCGCCGCCACTTTGGCACCTACAGGCGCAGTGGTTTTCCCGAGGGACATTAATAAGGTATTACATTGTTTTCATTGACCAGTATCACTACTAATCTCTCGGACAGCCAACACCCTCTTACACATCGTTATGTGCGACGACAACATGGAATGGAAGCCAATCGAAGGTGTATTCCGCGCCATGCACCCCTCAAACGTCTCATGTGCATAAGGCTCGTGATGGGTCCGCTACTCCAACCCCCATCATCACGCCCACTGTCACGCCTTCTACCACGCCCACCACCAAGCCGTCGCCAACTACCACTCCGACGCCCACTTCCACACTGACTCCCACTACCACGCCGACGCCAACTGGCACATTGACTCACACCGGCACGCCCACCATTACACCTTCCATCACGCCCTCCATCATACATGAGTCTGGCAAGCCAACTCAGACTGGCAAACCCGACGAACAGCCAAGCAAGGCCGCTGCATCCGTGCCATGCAACGGAGTTCAGCCTTGGCAGGTCAATCTCGCAGTAAGTATTTGTACTCGATCTCAATTTTCCTCCGCTCACGTCCAACATAGTACAGCGCAGGCGCTCAGGTGATTTTCAACAACCAACTGTGGACCGCTAAGCAGTGGAGTTATAACAACAATCCCGAGTCTGCCGCCGCTGAGTGGACTCTGAACGGAGTTTGCAACCAACCGATTAGCAACAAAGTTGATTGCACCGGAATTCCCGCTTGGTCGCAACCCATCGCTTACTCTGGAGGCTCGAAGGTGACTTTCAACGGCCATCTCTGGATCTCTACGCAGTGGACTCAGAGCAACAAGCCCGGTGACACTTCCGGGACTTGGAAGGATTTGGGTGCTTGCAACTAATTTATAGTTTGGATCTCTTATACACTAGAACGTTTTATTCAAGGAACTTTATCATGGACATTGACTTACTAGCTTGCTATGGACGTTATTATGTACTCGACTAGCTTGCTATTATTCCTCTATCAATCAATTTGTTTTTATTCCCGTTTATCTCGTGATTTTGGCTATTCATTACATCTCTGAATTTTGCTTGATGCTTGATTGAATAAATCAAATTTACTGTTTCCACTGTCTTGGGTCATGCTTTGATACTGGTGGGATTGTTGCAATCTTGAGCGTCAGCGTCTTTGTTCTCATGATCTACTGTAAGTTCACCTCTGGCATATCACATCCCAAATCTTAGCCCGTTATCGTGCGCATTAGACGTAATACGCAATCGTGGCTAGATACAAGGGCTGACGACGATGAGACCTGAAATGGCTGGGCAAGGAAAGTAAACCTGGGAGCATCGCTGGCCGCGTAGATCTGTGGGAGTATGATTCCGACAGCTTGCGCGAACCTAGTGGGAGGTAAGGACATCGTCCTAAATATTCTAGGACGGATAGCACACATGTTGTACATAGATGCGTTGTTTGTGCAACTTGCTACTGTCCCAGCGTTACGAGAGCACCATCCTGCCTCAAATAGTAGATGACTATTTCGCTCAAGGGTCGTTTTAGTTGCTGAACGTGGATTGCATGAGTAGATTTGGAAACGCGAGGACGTTAAGAATGCCTTGCAAGTACTTAGATCGGATCAAGCACCAGTCACCTCAACACGGCCTGAAAAGTTGAGTAAACTGTGGATGGTGTGCTGCGTGCGAGCGCCCTACTCACGAAAAATACCCAAGGGTTAATGTTGTCAGGTAATGCGCAAAGCACAACGAGGAAATGCAACGTCCAGAGGTCTTCGATCATCGTCACAATAGAACAAGCGTGAGCACAAACATGGTTACAATCCCGGGATCTAGGGTCTCTGATGAAATATGCTGAAACGGAGGCCGAAATAATCACTTGAGATAAAGCAAAAATCATAAGCATGACTACTACAAGTGAGAGGAATGTTGAGTAGTAACAGGGATCTAGACCCTGGTTCGGACTCTAGCTCCTCCCGACGAGAGTGGTCAGAAGACGAAGACGAGTAGGGAGTCAGCCCATAAAGACAGAGATAATTAAAGCACCACTGCCTGTCGACAAGATGCGAGCGCGAGCTTTCACCTGACCACTGGCACTCACGCCATCTCAACCTACTGAAATATCAGCAAGGGTTCTTCAAGAACGAACCACCATTTGACGTACAACAGCGAATGGGATACCACAAAATCCAAGAACTGAGTGAAAGAAGTCCACGACTGGAAAGATCGAGTACCCCTTACCACCAAGCAGGGCCGACTTGCCCGAGTCATCCTCTCAGATGGATAGCTCAAAAGTGAAGAAGCGACCCCACTACCACTCCGAACGTAGTTAGCATGGGCCTCACATTCAGGTATCACGTCACGAGCACATGGAGTATCCCTAGTATTGAATCTGGAACGGTAAAGGTATGGCAAGCGACTGCAAGTTCAAAAACCTACCCTGAGCTCCCCTAATATTGACCCAGAAAGCATCGGATGTTCGAGTAAATTTTCCGTCCTTCAAAGTTCATGCAGAAAGCATTCAGTTATCTCTTGACCTGACTTTTCAAATCGAGAGTCGAGACGCGTCCTGGACGCGTTGTTTCGGAGTCACAACAGGTCACACTTTTGACCTTGCTTTATTTACACATGTTTGCTTGAGCGGTGCTTGCGGTTAATCTGACGAACTTCTTGGCAGTACCACCTTTTAATGGACGTCTCCTGGCCTAATGTCGTGACTACCGAGTTACAGTATCATCTTCAGATTCTTCACGGGGTCTGGGTGCGCAGTTTATCTCGCATGAACTGACCGCAAGTATGCGGTTTTTTATCTGGTATGGGGTTATTGCAGTGCCAGGCTTCACCCCACGTCGATCAAGGAGTGCATTGGACCTTCTAACGGACCTTTTGATCGATGCCACCTTGGCTACTTATTGGAGGTTGACTTAAGGCTATGGAAAGTTCAATGAACTGGGAGGCTTCATTCTGATAACAATGCTAATAGCAACACGGCTGTTTTCTTAGCACAACCCTCCATGATATCCCATATACACCCAGTGAGCCTTGGAGGACGTTGCACTGCTATTCTCCAAGCGTTTACTATCCCGCCTGGGCAGCCAAATCGATCACATGTTCTACATGGAACCGCCTCGTACTCCCTCTCTGTCCGCATACTCCTATGTTCACACAGCATTAATACGGTTCTAGGATGAGACTCAATCCCGCCCTTGAGAGCCTAATCAGTGTGGGTGGAGCAAACTTTTGGTTGGCATCCGTCACTTATAATGCGCAAGGCAATTTTTGCAGATTTGAGGCGCAATTACCTTGATTGGTTTTGACCAAGCCCATTGAATTCATCCAACTGAATACAGTCGGAGTCTATGGTACGCTTAGCACGACACAGCATTCCGGCTCTAGGCCCCTCTTGGATGAAGCCCCTCTGTTTCTTGCAGGCGTACAAAAGGACCACCATTTTTTACTTATTTCCCATTAACTCTTCACCACTCTCATCTCAATACTATCATGTACTCGAAGCTCATTACTGTCGCACTCACCTTCGCTTGCGCCCTTGCTCCCGCGGGCGCAGTAATTTTCCCTAGAGACAGCAATAAGGTATGTCGTCGCTTTACTTGACTTCGTTGTGTGTGACAACCGCTTCCCAACTAGCCTCACATGGCTCGGGACCCTCCCCCTTCCACGGCCGCTCAAGTATCGTGCAACGGCTACCAGCCTTGGCAGGCCAATCTCGCAGTAAGTGTTACTCGTCTCATGATCTTCTTGTACTCACATCTCCGGCCCAGTACAACGGTAGCTCCTCTGTAATCTATAACAACCAACTGTGGACTGCTAAACAGTGGAGTTACAATAACGGTCCTGAGTCTTCCGCCGCCGAGTGGACTCAGGTTGGGTGTTGCATTGAACCAATTAGCAACAAAGCCAATTGCACAAGCATCCCCTATTGGACCTCGGGCACTGCCTACAGCGGGGGGGCCAAGGCGATTTACAATAGCCATCTCTGGATCTCTACGCAGTGGACTCAGAACAACAAGCCTGGTGACACTTCCGGAACTTGGAAGGATTTGGGTGCTTGTTAGTACTCTTTGGAGAGCTATCAGAAGAACGGTTCACTTTTTTTTTAATGAACATGGACTAGCTTGTTTGTATTTTCTCGATCGATGTATTTGTATTCCTGAATTATTGTATGGTTATGGTTATTCACGTTTCTTTGAATATCTCTTGCAAAGATTGAACTTTGGGAAAGTCAGATAACAACTAACAAATGTAATACCCTCGATGTAATGACAGTAACACCGTTGTAAACACATAATCAATGTGCAAAACGGAAATCAAGTCTTCTGTTCCCAACATCCTTGGTCGTGCTCAGATAGTGCGCACGTTCCTATCATTCAAAGAATCATTAGCGCCAGCGCCATAGCTCTTTAGCAAGTCCACAATGAACTCACCCCTGACGTCATCGCATCCCAGATCTTAGCTCGCTGTCGGTTGCGCCAAATGTAATATGCCTTCGTAGCTGGGTACAAGATACAGATGTTGACGCTGCATATGATGATGAGGATCTTGTTACCGCGTTGATCTGCGCGCAGGGATGAGTGTGATGATTAGGTTGCCTGGGGAAGGAAAGGAAGAGTGACATACATCTGGGAGCATCGCTTGCTACGTAGATCTGTGCGGATATGATCCCACTGGCTTGCACGAACCTAGCGGAAGGTGAATATGTTTCCAGTTTAACAATGGAAAATATCAAACATGTTGTACAAAGACGCGTTGACCGTGCGACTTGCTACTGCCCCGGCGTTACGAGAGCACCACCCCACCTGAAACAAGAGATGAATTTTTCGTTCGAGGATTGCCTTAAGTAGTTGCTAAACCTGTATTGGATGGGTATATCTGGTAACACGAGGACGTTAAGAATGCGAAAAATGCTGATAAGGTTGACCTTACGGATATGACAACAGACCCGTCACCACAGCCTGAACAGTTGAGTAAACCGCGTATGATGCGCTGCGTACAACGCGTTACTCACAAAAAATATCCAAGGGTTAGGGTTGCTGGGCAATGCATAGAGTGCAATGAGGAAAGGTAATGTCCAGAGGTCTTCCATCATCGCCACAATAGAACGCTCGTTGACGGACTCTGAGACAAGCGTGATCACAAACATGGTGACAATCCCAAGAGCCAGAGAAGGTATCGTAAGGAGGTTGGAATTAAATGTATCGAATCTGGGTTCCTGGTCATGAGTGTGTCAAACGAAGGAATACTTGTGATACTGACCCGATGTTCCTGAGCAGTAAAGTGAGGTATGTCAATGGGGGAGCGCTAGGGATACCAAACATGAGGCCGCTATGTTTCATGAGTGCCTAACCTTTGCAGAGATCGGGGAACGGCGTACATGATGTAAACTGGCCAAAGGTCATAATCGCACATTGCTGTCCACAGACGACGCAATGTAAGCCCCTCGCGGTTGTGCATGTCGCCCTGAGGGAGCGAGTTAACTATAGTGTCTAACGAGACTGGGACGTGATTACTTACCTTAGTAGGATCATCCCGAATCACTCGGTTGACAATAATAGTTTCTTCTCTTTCCGTGAACCAACCATTGGGCCGGAACCATGTTTTGGTCTGCGTTGGTGATGGAGGCATGCGGAAAAAAGTGAAGAATCCTATGAAGAGAGTGAGGAGGCCTCTGTGGGAGGGCTGAGTTCGCGAGACTTGTGCCATTGCAAAGAAATGGACGCACTCAATCATGAACAGCCACCTTCGATCAAGTCAGGTTTTTGCATCCGAAATTAGCATAAAACATCTACTGACCGCCACCCAGCAGCGCCAGCTACACCATCCATGTGAAGCGTGCCATAGGCAACAAAACTAGCAACGATGCTGCAGAGGTTCAAAGACATCCAGAACAAGGCGAGGCGCATGGGTAGCTCCGTCTTCGTATAAAAATCTATCCGAAAATTCAGCAATATAAAATGAGGCGGAAGGTAACTGACATACAAGATAGATATAATATCAGGTCGGGGATAAAGCTGTGGAATGTAAACAAAGTGTACTCGAGCAACAGAGGTTTTGGACTTACCCGCCTTGCAGGCCGCTGAATTCATTAGTCAGTGAAAAAAAGCTTTGGGACAGTAATTGCATGATATTACCCAAGTAGAGCTCGGCAGACCAGGAATGAGGTCCTACCGGTCAGCCAGAATTGTGACAGAGCCACGAGACCTATAGCCTATCGATAAGAGCTGTTCTGAAATAGTTGTTCTGTTACATACTCCAAAGACATATTTGCGTTGGTATCCATCGATCCGGGCCAACCTTCAATACGACCATAAGCTACATGAGACAACCTACAGTAGATGCACGCACTCGCTTTGAGACAAGCTGTGACGGCAGTTCTGCACACAAGAATGACAACTTGAACACCGTATTTCCGAGGTTGAAGTCTGGATGTGCAAGAGTCAGATTATGATTTAGATGGCAATCGAAAAACTTGCCATCTGTAGTCAATCCAAGATCCTGTAAGAAGGTGCTCGAGTTTGCCTGGGTGATGTTGTTCCTGTCGAAGTTCAAGGCGGAAAATCCTATAGCCGCCGTAACCATAATCTTCCAATCCAGCTTGCGGACCAGGGCCTTTCTCCCATCAAACATGAGCAACCTCACGTTAAATCACGATAAGTATAAAAACTAACCCTTTCCTCCCTGTACGTCCAACGAGCGGTTGGGTCGAATCTGTGGAGATTCTCGTAGTCCTTCTTGGGCCAATAGTGTGGCGCAAGGTCAGGATCATCAAAAACAGAGCGTCTGGTCGCGATTGCATCAGGGTCGTGGGGGACCATCTGCTTTCCACGAAAGATGGCCTTTGTCCATGTGAACTGTTCCTCCGCCTCATCCACCAGGTCATCAGCGGGAAAAGAAGAATTGCTTTTGCCAATAGAAGATAGTAAAGAGACGGGCCGATTAAAGTCGCCCGTTGCCGGGGTTTGCTGCACTGGGGTAACACTCACAGAAAACGACATCTCGGTGAGAGAAAGGCACGAGTGTGGAGGAGGAAGAATCCCCGTATAAAAGCACTCAAGACAGGCACGGCTGAGCACACCATCTATCCCCTCTTGAATGCAATGCGGAATTGTGCGAGTGATAACACATCCCCGATCAATGGCGCAAGATCCTGTTCTAACAATAAGTAGAAATACTCCATTGACGGTAAGAATCCCGCAAATTTGGATATTCGTTATCGCGGTTGGACGGAACTGCGGCTGAATGACGCGCGGTTTTAACGACTGGATCATGATGCACGATGGAGCGTTCGCCTAAGTCAGTACTCGCAGAAACAGCATGTTCATCCCACAGTGGTACTCGATGAGCTGTAACGAACAGCTTGTCGACTACGTTGGTGGTTAATTGGTGAACTGAGCACATTATGCGCCTATCCGCTCCATATACACGTCCCAAAATGACGAGTGTTCCTAGAAACGAGGGGCACAGCATTAGGGATTGGAGGTGGTGCGCTTCACAAAATGACAGAGGTGGGGAAAAACAGCTAATGTACTTACCAGACATCATGCATCATGGAGCAGCTAGCGCTGAGTGATATCACGTATGAATTGCGATATCTGGTGCGACCGTCTGGCGGCGACTCTAGCCCGGTCACCGTAAGGTCACTGATAAACACTATCGATGCTACTTAGTACTTATTGTGGGAAATGAACGATGTTGGTTGGCGACAATTAGGATGCTGCAGGACTGGCGGCTTGAATCAGACTGATCTCAAGATCATGATCAGGAAGCACCGACAGCTAGTCACCCGTAGACAGCAGAAAGTCTGGGATTCGGGAATTTTGCTTTCGTCCGAGGCTTCGAGCCATTCACCCCGAAAGTGCGTGGGTTCCGCGTCTGTCCGGCCGGGGTTCGTCCGCCTAAATTCATTAGTGTAGGTACTTCGTCGACGTGGCAGCTGCATGCTGGACAGCATATGGCGCAAGAAGTACGTGCCGTTTCCTTCGTATGTTGTCAAGAGGCGACTCGCTCACCTACGCAGATAGGCGGTGTTCCCTTGACTGAGTGTGCCAAGCGCACGAAGCTCCGTTCCTCACTGTCCCACCTACTGCCGCCATCTGTTGCCATCCTCTGCCCGCCACCTCCGTAATTTTCTACCTCTAAATACTAGTGTGACTATGATGTCCACTACCAACTGCCACACGCCAACTCCCGTTACCAATAACATTCTACTTCTTCTGCCGTGTGCTCTCGCAGCCTCGCAGTATCAAAATAGTTAATTTATCACAGTTTACGCTATGATATTGCAGACCTAAGTAGATCAACGAGGACAAGTTCTTCCAAAAGCCTGCATCAGATTAGGAACCACGTGGCTTACCAATTTCGGTCTCAGGCATTCGGGGTTCGTGCTGTTGTACTTTGTATCCTCCTCAGTACGGTCTCCAGTTTGCAGCAATGAAGTTCACAAAACCCGCCTGGGTTATGCACAAGGGTGAGTATTGAAGTGTAAGGAATAATTGCTTCTTAACCATCTACTGCCACATAGATAGTTCCAAAACCGACCATGATACGAAGCGTCTCTCCATATTCTCCGTTCATGTTCATCCTGATGGTTCGCGCATAGCGACAGGAGGGTTAGATGCAAAAATTCGTATTTGGAGCACGAAACCCATTCTTAACCATGCATCCGAAATGTCCAATCGACCACCAAAGTCTTTGTGCACCCTGAGTATGCACACTGGCCCCGTCTTGACGATTAGGTGGGCACATTCTGGGAGGTGGCTTGCAAGTGGGAGCGACGACGAGATTGTGATGATATGGGACCTCGATCCGTGAGTTTGGTATATGACTTTGATGTACTTCTGAAATATCCATTTGTGCTTCTCTCCTCTAAATACAGATCAGGTAGGGGCAAGGTCTTTGGTTCCAACGAAGTCAATGTAGAGGGATGGAAACCCATGAAGCGACTTCCCGGCCATGAAAGCGGTGAGTTGTATTTGTCCACTTGTGTTCCATGTGCACTAAACAACTGCTAGACGTTACCGACCTGGCATGGGCCCCAGAGGATCGTTACCTCGCTTCAGTTGGCCTTGATTCTGTCGTCTTGGTCTGGTGTGGATATACCCTGGGTGAGTCAGATTTGCACTCATGCTTGGGCCGTCCGCACTTGTAGTCGTATTCTTTTACACTTCAGTAATTGGTGCTTCCAAACGTCTTCGAGCATTTCTTTCCAGCTTCAGTTGTTCGGCGCGAGAAGCCCATCACTTACACTGTTTTCAGAACGTATTAGAAAGCTGGATCAGCATCAAGGATTTGTCAAAGGCGTTTGTTGGGATCCTGTGGGTGAATTTATGGCCACTCAGTCCGACGACAAGTCCGTGAAAATTTGGAGAACGACCGATTGGCAACTCGAGGCAGAAATCAGAAAACCCTTCGAGGACTCTCCTGGCAGCACGTTTTTCCGCCGTCTTAGGCGAGTGCCACCGGTCACATTCATTAAATACTCCTCTTACAAAGTTTTGCAGTTGGTCGCCTGATGGTGCTCACATCACTGCTTCGAATGCAACGAACAACAAAGGCTTCGTTTTCATTGCAGCTGTCATAACTCGTGGCACATGGACTTCTGAGATCAGTCTGGTTGGTCATGAGAACACAGTTGAGGTTGCGGTACGTGCTGACCATATGTAAGCCTTGCCACTCTTATACACGTTACAGGCCTACAACCCCCATATCTTTCTGCGAAATCCCGCATCACCTATAGCTACATCCAATATATGCTCTGTAGTTGCTCTTGGGGCAGATGACAGGTCCATCTCCATCTGGCAAACAAAATCGGCACGACCTCTCATCGTCGCACGTGAAGTTTTTGAACGACAGATAATGGATCTGAGCTGGTAGGCCTCTCTTGACTTTTATTGAGAATCTGACTAATCTTTTGCCAAGGTCCTGGGATGGTCTGACTCTTTATGCTGCATCCTCGGATGGAACGATAGCTGTTTTCCATTTTGACCCTGAAGAATTGGAAGGCATCGCTCCACATTCTGCTCAAGAGCAATATTTACACAAGTTTGGCTTTGTACCGCCACCGACTCCAGAAGGATTCTCGCACGGTGATCTCACTCACAGTACAACTGCTACTGCCTCAGCATCAAGGATCACGCCGCCACCCTCCCCAAACCGTGCCCAACCGCAACCGCAATCGCAATTGCAAACACAATTACAATCCGGTTTTGGTGCATCGAATGGGGTTAATGGTGCCGAGCACATTAACAAGCTCGTTGCAAAAAAGAGCAACAAGAAGAGAGTGCAACCCGTACTCATGTCGTCTGTGCCTTCTGCATCGACATCACGCTCAGCCCTAGTATCAACTTCTGCGTTACCGCCTTCAGCAAGTGGCCTCGGATCACGTGCATTCCAAGTACCAGAGATCCCACGATCACGCCAGGCATCACACTCTGCATCACCCGTACCAAGCCCACGAACTTATGACGCTGATATTGAGATGGGAGGACCAATGGATATGGATGTTCCCATCGATGCACTTGACACAAGTATGTCAAGTGCAAACAAGGGCAAGCGGAAAGCGTCGGTCCTTGATACGCCCGACGACCGGCCGTCTAAGCCCCGTACCCTTGGTGGTGATCGACCAAGGGAAACAGTCGCGGTGCGAGAAATAACATCAACGAGTTTGGTTTCGACGCGCCCACATCTATTTGAGGGTGCAGATCTGCTACCTGTCCCTCCACTGTTGACATTCTTAAGTGCTAATGTGGAGGGAAGTGACTTTGTCTTTGAGGCCCGAAATTCAGAAGGCGATGGTTCGTAAGACCTTTTGTCTTGTTCTAATTTAGCTGATGATTCTTGCAGGGGCCACGGAAGTTACGTTCGCTGATGGGAAGCAAACGTTGTGGTTGGACTATTTACCATCTCCTGTGCTCGCGTTGACCGCGTCCACAATATTTTGTGCTGCTGCTACGCAAGATGGCTCTGTCAACGTGTACTCACAAACAGGTCGAAGGTTTGTGGTAAAACGGAAGTCTCATCGCTGTTTTAATATTGTTTGGCAGGTTGATGGCGACTCTAAGCTTTGGCTCACCTTGCGCGATGATGCACGGCTGCAAGTTGGCATTAATGATACTCACAGCTTCTGGTCAGCTAAGTTCGATGTAAGTTGCACGACTTCATTTGTTCCACTAGTGCTTACTCTTCTTAGAAATGTGAAGAACGCTGCATCCTTCTTCCCACCTACATCTGTTGCACCCCTCCTCTCCTCCTCGCCGAATTGCACGATATTGTCCGCCACTGTTCGACATAACGGCGCACCAATGATTCATTGCTCTTCCGGTATAGCTTATACTTACGATGTTCAGCTTTTCTCCTGGACAAAACTAAGTGAACGCTGGTGGGCAGAGGGCTCGGACGTATGGCAAGGTCGTCAACGAGTTAACAAAGACAAAGATGTTGTCGCTTCCATTGAGGGTGCAATCGGCAGCACAAGTGTCCCGGCGCCTCACAAAGAGCGCCCCACCTGGTGGAACACGGCGCTCACACTCGGCCATCTAGAGAGCAAGTTACACGCGGCCAAAGCGCTGGATAGCGCTCCTGAATATAAGCAAGCCCTTCTTATTTATGCCAGGAAACTAGCAGATGAGGGCTTCAGGGCGAAGGCAGAAGAGCTTATCAAGGAGCTTTTCGGCCCCATATTTTGGTAGGTTGCGTACTTTGAAATTTTCGACATGAATTGCTTACTGTTGATTTAGGCGCCCTGGTGGAAGGGACGACTCTTGGACACCTGTCGTGGCAGGTATGGCCAAGCGCGATCTTTTGCGCGAAGTATTGTCGGTCTTTGGTCAGTCGTTCTGTCTCGACCATCTCTTAGATTACTGAATTTTGTATAGCTCGGAGCAAGACCCTTACCAAGTTGGCATTCGACTGGCAAGATACTCTAAAAAAAGCGTCGAGCGATGACCAGCTATGACCATGCTTCTACTTAGATGGATAGAAACTTTTAGTTTTGGTTGTGATTCAGCTTTGCTACTGGACGGACTGTTTGTTTATTGTAGCTGCACGCTTCACTAGTGAACATGCAGTATTTATTTCGTGGAATGCTTAGCTCTGTGCCTCGCAAAATGCAGTATGATGGACAAGACAAAAATTTATACTTGCAAGCGAAAGCGCTGGTGAGGCTCCGAATGGACCTCTCAATTTCAAATGCAGTGATCAGTGATGTCATTCCCACGATGTGCCTTGGCCGTGCCCCTGAAATCCTCTTGTCACGTCAGTCACTCTTAACGAACGTTAACCTGCACAACCATGAGTGATGTTGTCATTCGAGAGGTCTGTCGAGTCAAAATCCCACCTGTGTGCAGATAATGTTCTTATAGAGTTGCTCTGTAGGTCGCGAAAGACGTCTGGATCTTCTCCAGGTAAGAGATCGAGTTTATGTGGTCACTATGACTCCCGCTAGTATCTTATGTTAACTCAATAGACCTTTTGCACGACTCGGATTATTTCCGATGGGAGGCCGGTCCACTGCTATAAAATTACGACAGGGAGGCGTGTGGGTACTTGCATCGACCCCACTGACAGAAGACACGCGCAATAAAATCGATGAACTCGGCGAAGTCAAGTGAGCATCATTCACTCTTGTTCGTGCTGTCTCACATCCAGATCTCCAAGATACATCATAGGTGCCGACGCTGTCCACCACCTCTTTCTTGGTTCGTTCGTTCTTCGCAGGATTACCGCGTAGTCAAGGTTCTAATGAATTACGACAGGAGAGTTTAAAAGGGCTTACCCCAACGCGAAATTAATTGGCGTTGAAGGTGCTATAAAGAATATGAGTGACAAGAGCCTCCAATTTGACGGTTGTATGTCATTGCAGTTGATTTTTTCCTTTATCTGTTGAAGTTAGCTTTCAGTATGGGGCCGTGACCCTCCCGACACAAATTATGGCTTTGAGGACGAGGTAGGGCATTGATTTTTTTCATTGGCACACAAACGTGATGAATATATGTAGATCAAACACTGGTGTGTACCTACCTTTTTACTAGGACCGCTAACTTGATGCTTTGCAGCTATTTTTCTGGTTTCAGGAATAAAGACGTGGCTTTTCTGCATACGCCGTCAAAGTCACTTATTGAAGCAGACTTACTTCTGAATCTACCAGCTAATGAACAGGTCGAGTATCTTCCTTGTCGGTTGTACTTATGGTGTTAACCTCCCAATCAGTATTCAAAATCGACCTCTTCGGCCCATGGTAATATCAAACCGGATTCATGGATCCACAGAGCCATTATTAAGAGCACAACGGTTGACGCTGCGTTTGTATATCATTCCCTGTTCCTGTTTTGACTCTAACACGTATGCAGAGCTATGCGCCGCGATGCAACGACAGTCGCTAATTGGGATTTCGATCGAATCATTCCTTGCCATGGGGTGAGAAAGACTGCCATGAGAATTTGTGTGATGACTGATCATTGCTTGGCAGGATGTGATCGAGACCGACGGAAATAAGATGTGGAGAGCCTTGTACAATGCATTCCTCAACTGAAATTTACAGTCTACTGTTTCGTTTGCACGTATGGAAGTAACCATGATGTTATTGCAATCTTTGCAATCAAAATCCCCCAGTACATTCAGTCTCTCATCCTATCAACCGCCATTCGGTGTCACTTCAAATGGTCAGCCCCTGAACGTCATTCCGCCGACACTCATGCCCCGACAATGGCACAAATAGCTCGTGTCAAGGGATCACTCGAGAATGATCGCCATTGTGACACCCTGTGCCTGGCACATCATATCAGCCATCGTCAGGTGCTTATAGAAAATAGAACGAAATGGCTCATTCAAAAACCCAGTATTTTGCTCGCAGCCTATCTGCAAGCAGCCGTGCAAGATATTGATATCACAGGCTTCACCTCCGCGGAGTTTCTCTCATTAAGGAGTCTATTGTTCCGGGATAGTATGATCGTGGCAGGTGCCAAGGGATAGTTCAGCTCACAAATTCACTTATTCTCTGTACTTATTCCCAGACTAGTGATTCGCGAGAGCATGGTGGCAATGATTGAGGTGAGATCCTACATATGGTAGACTGGCCCGCTAATACCATTCGAACGGAACCCCACGGAGTATCATATGGCATTGGAACGTGAACTTTCATGGAATCCCACCACATACTTAATCGTCCCAGAAGCAACTTGCTGACGGCAGTATTTAAGAACAACCAGATCGACGGTCCTTAACCAAAGAACAACTGAGGAGTTATACCATGTACGTTCTTTTAACCATGTTAGTATCCGCTTTGCTGCTAGATCTAACGGTTAACATGTCAGTGTGATAGCCTCTAGTAGCTCTCTGGCAAATCATCATGATAGCCCGACCTGTACTAGCTGTTGCCTTGATCGTCTACAACTTCCTTGCGTTCAGCACGGGCGTGAGTGCCAGGTGTGAGGCCTGCCCAAATTGCGGAACTGAATCCTGTCTCGACAATTGGACATGCTCGGGCGACACCATCACATGCAACTACCCCTCTGTTGCATATCCAGGGAACGTGGACAGCGTGCTCATATAGTCTATCGGCCGTAAGTAGCTATTTCACAAGTAGTTCATAACACTCACCAATCTTTTGGAAATTCCAGAGCTGGGCACTTACAGCTGGGCCCAGCAATATCTGTCCCTCAGTTGCGGGAGTAAACTCCAAGTGTCAACCTTCGAATAACCCTTACATCATCGACTACGGCTGCTCCGCTTCATATGGGTACGTTGGTGAAGATACATATTAGTGAGCTGTTAGAGAGGAGATGAGCTGATGAGCTAAAGAGTCTGGTATGTTGGTGTCGAATTAAAAAGTAGGAAAATACAGGAAACCTTTTTCGGGTAGACAGGCGATTTGACATACTTTGGATATATAGTGATCATGATTCACTCCCCTTGAGTTCTGAACCTCTAGACGGCCACAATTTCGCCAATCAGTGGTATGCTTGTAATCTCTCACGGCACGCGGCCTGAGTGCAAGATTTAGTTGCGCTAGTAGCAGCATTGGCCTGCAAAGGGCGCAAGGAGTGTACCATTTGACAAGGGTCTACCTTGGAACTGCGTGCGAGTGTGCAAATACCAATGACTATACATGGGCCTAGATTTCACGAGTGAGTAAATGAACAAAGCCCGCACTTGCGAAGTTTGAACTAACCTGACCCTCCCGCCCCCTGAACTAGATAAACCCAAGGTGTTCGATGTCAATTGTCATGCGTATGCATCATAGTTCGGCAGCCGATAACCTGCACTAGAGTCACATACCACAGTGTTGATTCCCAGTTTGGTGATTCAAAAGGGCACGGTAGCAACGACAATCAAGGTGAGAACCCTTCCTCGCTGCCGCATTGCGGAACCGATTCGAGGCCACAAAGTACCTGGTTGGACGTGAGTGTGGCATGTTGAATACTTTATCCGAGGACGGGCCCGTTACTCTGTCCACTTTCCCTCGATTTATTTGCGAACGTGGCCTCGGATGTCAGACATGAGGGCCGCACACAGACTTGGAATACACCGCGCACCAACACGAAACATAAATATTCACATGCACCCATAAGTCACACAGGTTGCCGGAATACAAATTCTATAGTGTTCTCACAACTGCTGACGGAAAAACAAGCTCGTCAAGCGTTGTCTGACTCTCGTCGGGTGGGTCCACAGCGCTAGGCGGCGCATGGTAAGGAGTGGAAGACGCCGAGTCGCCATGGCCGGACCGTTCCTAGGTCGTACCCGACAGAACAGTGTTCGTCAGGAGGGAATAAGTAAGACTGCCTGATGCAGTCCATGAAGGAGAAAGATCCCGTTTCGTGTTGCGGACGTTCATGAGAAGGGATTTGGTCTGGAATTGGCGGATGAGCAATCATGAGCTTGAGCCTCTGGAAAAAATTATCCTAATGTCATTCCAACAAAACCTGCGAATCATATGACATGAAAACAGAGATGCAAGGGATCCCATCGCATACCTGATAGTGCCTGAAGCGGGTCATTGACGGTATATAAGAGTAAAGGCCAAAGTCTAACAGTCAAAATATCAGTACGACATCCTGTCCAAACCATGACTCGTCCTGTGCTAGCCGCTACCTTGATCATTTTCCACCTTCTTGTGGCCAGCACGGGGGTGAATGCCAACTGCGAGGCCTGCCCTAATTGCGATTGGGAGAATATAAGTATATCGCAAGGGGATGCATGTCTCAATTACTGGACATGCTCAGGGGACACCATCACATGCTACTACCCCTCCGTTGCAAATCCAGGAACATACACGGGGTGCTCATACAGTGCATCAGCCGTAAGTAGCTGTTTCCTACTGCGGTGCATGCACTCTTACCAACTCTCGGGAATTTTCAGAGTTGGGCACTTACGGCTGGCCCCACCAGTGTCTGTAAATCGGTTGCGGGAGTTAATTCCAAGTGTCTGCCTGCAAATAACCCTTACAATCTTGGCATCCCAGCTTGCACCGCTTCATATGAGTACGTCGGTGAGGTGAACAGCGGACTGCTGTGACGGAAATGAGAAAGAGATGGTATGTCGGTGAACATGACGGTGGACTGTTGAAATGATGGGTTGAAGAATATCGACTACTGTCGGGATAGTATTTAAGAAGAAAACAAGCAGATAAAGGATTCTGCATACACTGAATAGACAAGGGATCATTCATCTGAACTTCAGATCGCCAGTCAGCACTAGAAATTCACATGTCATTATTTGTGATTTGGGCGAAGGTGGAATGTGTGACAGTCAAGCAAGCGTGATGAGTGCACTGGGTAGTAGTACCGAGGCACAGCGTGTCCGACCTCGACCATGGGCGTTGCATGCGAGTATATGCGAGTACACGAACAGCGAGGACGTGACAAAACCTGACGACTTAAAGGATTGATCAATAATGACATTCGAGACATAAAGCCTTAGATACGATTCGATCTGCAGCGCCTCCGAGTCGGAAACAGTCCACGGTGCGATTAGTATGCCGTGCCGCATCTCTGGGTGGATATCAAGGCAGTAACAGAATATCCAATACGTATATGAGACATAAGCCATTGTTACAAGAAAGACAAGACAACATCATACTTAGCTCAGGAAACAGTGACGGAGCTTGGCCTTGACCACAGATTTCGCATCAGGTGATGCATCAAACAAGATTATGACGAAACAAATCGGGCAACCCACAGCAAAGATTCCATCTCATGGAACCTGTGAATGGGTAGTGGGCATATTTTGCGATACAGTCGCAGGAGACAACTGGGAACAACTCAACTAAGTGGTATTCTCCCGACGACCGTGTGATTCGGAAGCGATTATCGACGAGCTGATGGTAGATGCGCACTATGTAGAGGGCCAGATCGCCAGAGTCTGAGCCATAGAAGTACTTGCCATACTACACGAAGTTGCTCACGCCGGTGGATTGATCACTCACAGAAGATTAGTTGGAGTCAGACCACACTTTCGTCTGAGCCCTTCGCGAGCTTGCTTGGACTCGTGAATTCCCTCCTCATGACATACAACGATAACACAGTATGCTTGGGGTGGTGCTACAAGTTTAATATTTGCTTCAGGCCAGAAGTTGTGTGTTAATTGTAGAGTCCAGAGGTTGTGCGTTTGCAACAGCGACTTGGTGAGAGCTGAGCTTGGCGAATACTGCAGTTGCCTAATATATGTAATTTCAACATCTCGTATACGAAAATTCCAGTTTTCTTATTGGCTATAGGTCTCGTGACTACTCCAAAGCGCGAATTCAAACCCAGATCCGCGGCTTGCCTCATACACGGTCACCAATCTAATCGCAATCCTATAGAACCATGATGGCCTTAAGCTTAAGGATGTCGATGTCCCGGAGCAAGTTATAGCCTCGTACACTTGGTAAAAGTTAGCGCTACAAAAGTCACTCTAGTGTCACTGCTTGTGATGAGGCTACCCAGATAGCACCATGGGTGCCATCGACAAGGGCCATACGACGCTTGGCTAGCTGGTTTCTCCTTCTCGGAGAAGAAGAATAAATCACTTATTGTGATAACACTGTCTAGAATGTGTGTTCCGGTAACTTGTTTCAGGCTTGGGATCACACGTGAGTATTTCTTTCTCCATGTTGGCGTGCTGGGTTTTCTGACCGTGTGGTTGCTGAGTAGTTGAGTTGCTTTGGCATGAGAAGCAATGCGACAATTTCACCCTGAAATTGGCAGACCCGGGGGAGAAACCATGTGCATGGGTAGACAAAGATCACTTTGGAATCCATCACACTGATGTCATTCCAACAGACCCACGAGTATCATATGATACGGAACGCCAGATCTATGGGACCCCACCATATTCCTATACGTGCCTCAAACGTAAACGGTATATAAGAGCGAACATCAACGGTAAAAAAAACTGCTGAGCAGTTGGAACAACGACACCGTACGTTTTTCTGTTTGGGTCATTCGCTTCGGTGTTGGATCTAACAATCAAGACGTCAGTGCGATATCCTGTACAAACCATGGCTCGTCCTGTGCTAGCCGCTGCCCTAATCATTTTCCATCTTCTTGTGGCCAGCACGGAAGTGAATGCCAACTGCGAGGCCTGCCCTAATTGCGATTGGGAGAATATCAGTCCAACGCAAGGGAATGCATGTCTCAATTACTGGACATGCTCAGGGGACACCATCACGTGCTACGACCCCTCCGTCGCAAATCCAGGAACGTACACAGGGTGCTCATACAGTGCATCAGCCGTGGGTAGCCGTTTCTCACTGCGGTGCATCACTCTTACCACTCCCGGGAATTTTCAGAGTTGGGCACTTACAGCTGGCCCCACCAATGTCTGTGATTCGCTTGCGGGAGTTAATTCCAAGTGTCTGCCTGCAAACAACCCTTACAATCTTGGCATCCCAGCCTGCACCGCTTCATATGGGTATGTCGGTGGGGTGAACAGTGGACTGTTGTGAAGGAAATGCGAAAGAGCCCGGTATCGATTAACATTTAGGTAAAAAGTCTTTCTGAGGCAGACATGATTCGACATACTTTGGGTGGCAGTTCCTGCCTCCGTTTCTCTTGCGGTCGTGGGCGCATCGGATGACAGTCAAACAGGCATGTCAACGAGGAGTGCACGCGGCATGGGAGTCGGGCGACCTCTACTAGTCTGTCAATGTCGCTTACAAGTTCACGGACTGCTTGCAAAGAACGTTCTCCCACATTCATTCCGCAGACAAAACCCCTTCTAAGTCTTCTGTACAACAACTTGACTTGCCCTGGCCGGGATGATCGATGATCTCCAATATTGATCTGCACACATCTAAGTTAGTATGTTGTCATCAATACAGTACTGTATCGTTGTCATAGTCTCGACTCGATCCGATGCGGAGATGGACTTCAAATTCTGACTGTTTTGGCATTGCTGTAAAGTGACGATGTCATCTGACTTCACGATTCTGGTCGGACCCACTTTCAGGCAGTAGCACGTTGCTTCCGCATGGCTGCCTCAGGTAATTTCCATCGATGGTTCTGAAACCATCTCACTTTCGTAGATGACCCATTCCTGATAATCGAGCATTCTAGTATGCACACACGACGCGTGCTAAACTTGAAGTGTTAGAGTGATCAACGTTCAAGATTGTCAAAAATAACTTGGCCAAGTTATTATAGCAAGGGAAGTCGAAGAAGGCCGTAGCCCGTAACTTATGAATTCACGCCAAACAGGCATGCTTCGCAGCTTGACCCACGCTTCCAGAAGGTCCGTCTTCGCCGCTAACATGTGCCAAAGTCGTGTGCAGGTAAACGTTTTACATGTATAAGACGTGGTGGACTAGCAGACTCCGCACAATTTCCACTCCCCTCCTTATTCCAGCACTATGCCATTCTGTCCATTATGCCCGCCTGGTAACAAGGCAATCATCTCGACTGAGTTAGAAGCGGTGAGCGGTGATTCGCTTCAGATAATTCGATCGCTGTACTGATCGTATTCGTTCGCTTGTACTAAGCACATTAAAACGAATCATCTAACGGGAATAAGTTGTATACTCTGCCAGCAAGACTTCAAGAATAACACTGCGCTGATTCAACATCTTGCATCCAAGAAGCACCACAAGTGCAAAGCGCTGGGATGTTCTCTGACCTTTATGACAACCTCCGAGCTCTCCACGCACACCATGCTGGATCACAACGCAGGACCTAAAAACCCTCCTGTCAAGAACCAGTCGATCAGCCATCCTGTGCCCCAAATAAAAGCCAAAGCTTCTTTCGGATGTCCGATGTGCAAACAATCATTTTCTTCCGACATCGGACTCACTTCTCACAAGCGAGCTGTCCATGCCCATCCTTGTGCTTCATGCAACCAGGCGTTCGCATCGAAGGCTAAACTTACTGCCCACAGGGTTGCTGTCCACCCCGCAGGGCCTATCTGTGCCATTTGTCAGCTCGCCTGCCCGTCCCAACACGTTCTTGATGATCATGTCGCCGCGGTACACACGCGTGCGGTCTGCAACTGCGGGGTATGCAGTGTGGGGTTTACCTCCGAAGAGGGGCTACACCAACATTACTTGCAGTCTTCAAGAGACGCCCACCCAAAATGTGTTGAGTGTCATCTCGGGTTTGAAAACGACACAGTTTATGCAATGGCAAGTTTGTCTCGAATACGCTTTATTGTAGTTCCTCACTCTCAAACCTGCATTTCCAGCATCGTCAAATGTCCCACCCAGAGCCGCCCCGCCCTGTTTCTCCACCAGCTTCTTATCCCTGTCCTTTGTGCGACAATGTCTTCAAGCTTCAATTAGCGCTGGATGACCACACGGCTGCGAAACACTCTTTCACCTGCGGAATATGCGAATTCGTGTGTCTGGCGGAGGAAGTCCTCCGGGAGCATATCGCCTCGGCCCATTCGTGCCCTGTTTGTCATGAAGGCGTCTTCTCAAACGCAGACCTTTTGAACGACCACCTCGTAGACCACGCCACTCCTTATCGTTGTGAAGTCTGCCAAACGAGGTACGCTGAGGAAGAAGACATACGTCAGCACTACAGAGACTCCCCGGATGACATACATCCGTCTTGTACGAGATGTGACCTGGGTTTCCAGGATGCAGGCGATTATCATAATGTAATGTCCCTACTTTTTGTGATATATCTTTGAAGATCTTCTATTCATATCACTTTCAGCACACAGAAACGATTCACCCCCAGGTACCCTGCCAACCGTGTGATGGAGCATTATTTGATCCCGGGGAGCTCTCTATGCACTACTTGACATCGCGCAACCATCCCGTGTGCGACAAATGTCAAGTCGGCTTCAGTGATCAAGCTGAATTTGCTATGGTGGGTAAGTACCGTTATCATTGACGTATTGACTCAGACTATCGCGCAGCACGGCGCAACAGAACATCCGGAGACATATTGCCACCTATGCCAGTGGCAGTTTGAGTGCCCCGAGTCATTGCAGAATCATATCCGGCACTTCGTAGCACACCCCAAGTGCTTGGACTGTGAGCTGAGATTCGCAGATGCGGACGCTTATCAACATGTTAGTTTTCTTTTCCGGTTCGTTGGGCAACGTTCTAATATGTTCCATAGCATCTGTTTGTCGTGCATAGGCCACACAGCGGCGAGCCTGCGACACGACAAGATTTCGATCCTGATGTTTTGGACAATGGTGACGGAGTAGTTCATTCCGAAAAGCGCTTTTCTAATTCCTTTTCTCCCGATCGAGTTGACTCGACATGGGGCTTTTCTGTTAATTATGACTTCCCCTATGCCCCGTCCATCCCCTTGCCCCCGAGTACTAGTGGATACTCCAGCCCTCTGTCCCAGAGGGTTCTGACGCGATCGAGCGTAGGGTCGCGGTCGTCATCCAGGACGCTTTCGCCGCCTCCGATCTGCAGCATCAAAGTCGCACATCTGGAGACAGGGCATACCGTGGATCATTCCGAGTCACCAGATTTTGAGCACTCGCCGCTTTCCAATGTGCCTGCGGTTGGTACACCGTTGATATCAAGCACAGACTTCCGTAGCCCCTTTAGCCCGCGCCCGGACGCTCCGGCACTTTTTGCTCCTTCTCAGGAGCTGAATGGTGCTAGTCACAGCGATCAAGAATCTACTGCCTCTGTGAGGTCACCTGAGACAAGCTCTCCCGTGATAAAGCTTCCCGGGAACGGTGGATCGCCGGTGTCGAGCTCTGGCTGGTCCACATTAAGTGGCGAGGATGCGTCGAGGATGTCAGCCAAATCGGAGGACTCACCAAGTCATCGGCCGGTGGGCCTTGCTGTGCCGATGCTTCGCTTGCAAGTACCTGTACCTAATGGTACTTCTCAGACAGTCAGGTATGATTATTAAGTGGAGTATCACTTTCGAGTCTCAATCCAGTTGCAGTATTTCGGGGACACCAAGTTCTATTTCACCCGAGTCTGCCGGCATTGATATTTCTGCGAATGTGACCCCCGACTACTTACAGGAAGCTCGTGCATATCTGGCTGTCACTCATCCAGAACAGGCACCTTCGACTGTGAATCACGTTCACAGCCCAGCCCTGGCGTCCCCTAGTTTGACCTCAATCGGCCTCACCGCATCCTCTCGCGAGCGACGCCGTGAAGTACGATTCGACGATAGCATCATGTCGGAGCCGCTGTGGGAAAATCAATCATCTGACTCGACCGATTCCTCCTTCGATCCTCCTGTGCTTCAAGGCAGGCGAAAATACGGCGTACAGAAAAAATCAGGTTAGCGACGCTGTTTTTTTTCGCAGATCTAGAGTTGACAATGAGCACAGGTTCTAGCAGACTTCCTCGTTTCGCACCACTCAAGGCGGGACGCGTCGCAGGAAGGAACGGGATTAATCATTCAACGAATGGTGCAAGTTCTCTGTCTCCATATCATTGCAGGATTTGTCGACGAGAGACATGCGAGGATCTGACGACGACGACTTGTGGGCACCTGTTCTGCAACGCGTGAGTAGACTCGATGCTGGTTTTGGACTCGGATTAACAGGAATTCGAACGCAGGTGCATCACAGATGCAGTGATACGAGACTCGCGATGTCCCGTGTGCAGGAATGCGGTTTTGCTTTACTGCTTGTTCCGCATCGACACCAGCTGCCATGACTCAGAATGACTAGTCAAGAGCAGTCAATCTATGTAGCATTCGAGTATTGCTGATTCCTTGCGCATTGTCATAAAGTACCGATTTCGACGAGTCCTCAATCCATTCTATAAAACTGGTTCCACCAAGTGACTCCTTTGTGACAAATCGCGTGACTACCTGTGACGACTAACAAACATGCTTATGTAATATATCAGTCTCATTGTCGGCCAAGTATACTGACAGCAATTCGAGGGTCGTATCTCTCTTTCATTGTTCGAGAGCTTCTCGTATACCCATCTTTTACTATCTCAGTCCCAAGCTTCCTCGGGCACTGCAGCATCTTTAACACTAGTCAGGCCTGGTGGTGGTGTGACAGGAACTTCAACGGTGTCCATCCTCTTCATCTACTACTACTACCACCATGCCTGTGTGTAACTATTGTAATCGTTCTTTTGTCGACGGGCAGGGTCTCCGTATGGTGCGAAGCGCTTTGCGTCTATCTCGATGTCTGACTCTCAATTGTTCATCTAGCACACCGAGTCGAAGCACCAGTTTGAATGCACTCACTGCGACCGTATATTCAAGACTTCAGACGGAAGAGACCAGCATGAAAGAACGAAACATACCTTCCATTGCAGCTTTTGCAACCGGGAATTTCGCTCCCAAGAATCCCTGGATCAACACGAAGAGGCCAAGCATTCCGGATATGAATGCAGATACTGTGACAAAGAATTTACATCCGATGGAGCCCGTATCCAGCATCAAAATGCGAAGCATGGACAACATCCACCCACTGTTCATCCATCTTCGTATTCTTTCTCACTGTCATCGTACGCCCAGGTCCCAGCTGCGAACCCTGCTCCCATGGAGCAGCCTAGTGTGAATGTAGTCCTCGATGCCTTATCCACGCAGGAGTCCGTCCCAGAAGCTTCTGATGGCGAGGATGTCTTGATGACGCAGTCGCCAATGGTACAGGTTACTGCACCCAAGCCCGTGGCAAATTTTGCATGCGGAATCTGTGGGGAACCTGTCGCAACGATCTTAGCTCTGGAGGCCCACGAGTTACAGCATAAAACCAATTCGTGTGCTTGCCAAATCTGCGAGAGAGCTGACAGCCCTTGCAATTGCAATATCTGCATGCGCACCAGCACCCCGACACTATTGGTGAATGAGCTTCTTGATAGTGTTATGAGTGGCGAGCGCGAAGAAACTATGTTGCCTGCAGATTCGCTTGGGGCTATTGAACCTAAGGCAGTCGGGGACTCTTTGGTTGGTTCCTGTGATTTGGTCGTAGCCATGGAATCCCAAGACGTCACAGATCCATCAGTTGATCGCAGCGATCCAGCGCACGCGATGGACTCACAGGATGAACAACCCTCGCTAGAACAGGAACGCGAGGTGGACGGAGAGCGCTCTCATGACTTGACTCTTACCCACACACCCTTACCCCCACGTTACAAGGACAACGATCTTGATAATCCAACATGTCTTTCTGAAGTTGCTTTGAATGTAACGGAGGAATGTAGCATTACCAACCTGCAATTGGGTTTCGCACCTATGGAATGTGACACCATTCCTTGTGATCTGGATGTGCTAGAACAAGTAAGATTCGTGATCCCATTTCGAGACTACGCTAATACACTCCGTGTCTCATTTGGCCGCACAGCATTCCACACTCGATGCTCACGCCGTCGTACAAGATTCAACAGTCTATGAACGCACGAGTTCAAGCCAACATGACGTTTCCCTCGACTTGACTAATTTACGGAGTCAAGATCACAATATGGTTCGTTTAGTTTTGGATCTTAGTATACGATCTCTGAGATGTCTTCGCCAGTCCCCTCCAGAGGCACCCAACGACCCACTGATAGTTCTTGACATAGACATGAGTCACGAGCAGGTCGATGACCCTCTAGGCTCCTGTGTTCCTGGATTGGAACCTGATATCACATCTCCATCACTCTCAACAGAACCCCCTGCAAATGGCATACTTGCTTCAGCGACCTTCATACCCTTGCAAGTCCGCTCTCCCCAAGTTTGCACCTCTGAGCTCGAGCCTCCCGCCGAGTCAGGCGACCCTTTCATACCCAACTTTGTTCCTTCTCCGACACCATCTGAGCACGGTAGCGAGAGGGCCCCTAGCATTACTCAGGATGATCACTCGCATTCCGGAAGCCGTCCTCCACTGTCTCCACCGACTTCCGGAGGTTCTACCGGCTACTTCTCCGACGCCGATCGTTCATCAACTCCATCAAGCCCTCTTTCTGACCATTCCGTCGTCTTCGTGTCTGCGGATTCTATACCAGAATACGTCAGAGAGAACCGTGCATATCTCGTTGCAACAAGCGCTCCGTCCCGACCTTCCTCAGCAACCTCTAGTTGTGTCCATTTGCCCTCGGTGGTTACTTCGTCAGACTCCCTGCCACTTCAACAGGATCACAATGATCGTGCCGAAGTGCCCCCTGCCGATGCTCCCTCCGCCAACGGCCCGTCCCCTCTTTACTGCAGGGTTTGCCTCCGAGACCCCTGCGATGACCCAACTGCAACGATGTGTGGCCATGTCTTTTGCAACAGGTTTGTGATTCGGTGCCTTGTTTGTTTTTCTCCGTGTTAAAACATGGTTACTCAAGGTGCATTATCGATGCTGTCATGGCCAGGTCTGCGTGCCCGGTCTGCAACGCTCCAACATTACTCTACTGTCTTTTCCGCCTTGATATCTAAGTACACGCTATTCCTCTAAAGCGTGACACCTGTTTTGCTTTCAACGCATGCATGCCAATGACTCAACGCAAACCAACAAATTACATTGTACTTTAGAATTCTTGAATCATTACAATTTTTTCCTGCCTAAGTAGCG
Source organism: Suillus lakei (assembly GCA_016628065.1). Lineage (NCBI taxonomy): Eukaryota > Fungi > Basidiomycota > Agaricomycetes > Boletales > Suillaceae > Suillus > Suillus lakei. The sequence continues at coordinate 46,245 of JABBWA010000102.1, forward strand.
TGCATTCTTTAGGGATCGTTGCCGTATGCACACCGCTAAGCAGTATCGTAGGTGAGTATGGTACTTGTCAAGTACGTGTCATTAATTCATTGCTCCGTCACAGTGTTCAACGGTCTCGAGATTGCATGGGAATTTCGAGATCTTTCATTGCAAACCTATCTGAACTCATCACTCGAACTTGGCTTGCGGAACTATGAGTCACCAATGGATTTCGCTGTTGCAAAAATTCGGAACAAATGTACGTTCGAATACTTTTCTGAGCCTAGTTTCGATGGCCATATTTCAGACGCTCTCGAGAGCTTCGAGTCGGTACTGTTTTTTTTTTCGTTTTCGATTTAACGCCGCAATAAGAGAAGTACTTGCAAGACTCTGTCCTATGCGAATTTCTCTCACATTGTCGGGTCTATTTATATGGACGACCCCCAATTTCCTGCTACCGAGCTGCTTCCTCGCGGGAGGATCACATCATGGTAGCTACAAGTACACATGTCCTCAACAACCTGGCTTCCACCGCCGAGATAGTGTGTCATGCCCTGCCATTACCGAAGAGAAACCGAAGCATACACCCGTAGGTTCCCGTGTTCTTGGTTTCAGGGACTGCCCGGATTCTTGGGCTCTGTATGCGGAAGATGATTATAGGGACTTGTAATTTCCATAACGTCTCACAGCATCGTGCTACGACGCCTCGTGCATCACCGCAGCCAGATCACCCCTGTCCTGGTTGATGCATGTGGCTTTCAGTGCCCTGAAAGTGCGCTCCGTGAATGCGGCTGTGCGTAATTTGTATATGCGTTACAATTTACTTTTCACCCTTGCGGGAAGTCATCACTCCTGATCATTATCTCCGACAGGTCATACTGTATATCGCGGGGATTCGGAAATGTACTAGTGCCCAATGGCATAATAGAGCGACATCTTATCTGATAATCGGCCGATACCATCGTAGGATCCGAATTCCCTTGTAATCAGATAAGGGGAGATGAATCACGAGATACATCTACTCAAGTGATGAAATTACATGTATTACTACTTCCGCTGTGATGCATGTTTTGAGCCATATGTGCTAGCGCGCGCAGGTTAGATTCGGAAAAGCAGACCCAACGAGACGGAAACTCGAACAAATATTTATTACAGGTAATGGATATACAGTGAATTGGGACGCAGGGTAGCCCAACATGTATGCCGCAGATCTATACATGATTGCTAGGAGTTTGCTAGGCTACAATAGGTACTGATTCTTATCTAGGGTATCGAGGCTCCGTAAGGCAGAGCTTGCTTGGTACCTATCTACCTAGTCACCAAAGTGCCTGCCAGTTCATGCATCAATCGTGGCGAGAGGACTTTGGGTGGTGCTTATGGGAGGGCTATGGGAGGCTTTTTCACCAACAGCTTCCTCTGCCCGTTTTTCGCCCGCGAGTCGCTTGCGCATGCCTGCCGCGGACTCCCACCCGAGAAGCTTGGTACGACCCTATTGATGTGCAGTTTAGCGAGGCGAAGACAACGGTAAGAAACGAACCCACTTCTTTGTACTTCATATGCACGAGCACTACGATTACCATGACCCAATAGAATACGTAACTTAGCACGCTACCAAGAGTGGCACTATTTGTCCATCCAAGTACAGCGTTAAACACGCCCCATGCCTGATCGGTCTCCGGATTACAGCAGTTAAGATGCCACACGTTCCCGCGTACGTCATATGATCCAGGTCCACTACCGCCTGCGTCGTCGACATCCGTGCCAAGCAGTTTGTTGAAGCTGTACTCTTGGAAGGCCCAGACAGCTTTACTAAATAGGCCCGCGCCGATGAGGAGGATCAAATTCGTCATAACGATAAGGAAGATCGTTAGAGCTGGTGTATAGTAGGTGAGCATTGGTGTGACATGATGATTAGCGAAGGCTTACTCGACCGGCTAGCGAACTGGTAAATGAACAAGCCACAAACAATGCCACAAACAAGGCCCACGATTGCTGCAATCGGAATTGATTTTGCGGGCTGTCCGATTGCGACACCGCCAACAAAGACGACAGCTTCAATTCCTGTGAAATGTTACACATTAGTGACATCATGAGGTAAAGACATTCAGGCACAAGACTAACCTTCACGCAAGACAGTGATCAGTGGAAGGATGAAGAGTACCCACTTCCCGGTCTTGGTGCGACGATCAACATCTGACGATATAATTTTTGAGCACAAGAACAAGGGCAAAGAAGAAAGGAAGGAAGGACACATACGTTGACCGCTAAACGCGCGCTGAAGCTTCACGCGCCATTTAGCTTTGGCTCTGTCCAATTTGAGCATGGTAACACCCATGACAAAAATCATCACGGAGGCAATAAGTTCAAAGATGCCTATTTTGGTGAGAGGACATGATATAGGTCAGTTTGGTCGCGCGACACAGTGAGAGCAAGGACTTTGGGAACAAGTGAGGATTTTAATGGAAGATACAGACCTTCCCAGAGAAGTTCGGCCTTGGCCCAGAGATTGGCAGCCTTAGTGAACCAGACTGCGATGAATGCAGCACCTAAGGCAAATGCGATGAACAAGCCTATGCTTGCACCGGCAAGAACCTTGTTGTTCATGAGTTAATGACTCGGATGCTTCTAACATTAGCTGCAGCAACATACCTGCACTCTAAGTTTGCGGACCAAACGTCTCTTGAGGGTAGCATCTGATTCCCCTTCTCCTTGTATAGTTGTCTCACTGTCGTTGTGGTGAGCTGAGACAGGCCGAGAGTGTTCCGTAAGTGTCTGGAACTGGTCTATGTCGCGATGGACGATCTGCTCGACGAGGCCAAGGAGAACGGATACGATGACGGCGCCTTCAAGGGTTTCTCTGAAGACGATGAAGAAGATGCTAATGCTGAACAAATTCTGGGCTGTCATTACTGTGTTGTCGTAGGCCTTGGTACGTGGTGGACAAAATAAAAGTGGCCTGGATGTACCATACCACATTTATCTGATAATGGCGAACCTGACACCGATTTTTTCCGAATGCCGAAATCTAATCTGATACCAAGATCATTTGGGGGTTCGCCAAGATTAGAAAGATTCCCAGATGGCTTCGCCAAGATCATCACCATCAAATTTCTTATCAGATAAAATTTTAGCGATGAAGGGTCACCGGTCACCATCCCCCGTTTGACCCGCTAGTGCAATTCTTCCCAAACTACTATTTCAGACAAACGCGCAGTATATAGTTCTCCGCTGTGGTCCTTTAATTTTCCTCTGAGGGCTGATTTTTAAACCGTCCTCATCTAGGTATCACTATCCCGGTTCAAACTACCATTGACACGTTCATGTGGTGCCGTCAGTTACTTCCCTTGCTTGGGCTCTTGTCTCCTGCACTGGCGGGTGTACAGGAGCTTTGGTGGAATGTCACCTACGTTCTGGACGCAAATCCAGATGGCCTCTTTGAACGCCGTGTCATCGGTGTCAACGGGACCTGGCCGTGAGTCTCTCACATCTTATATTATTAGCTTGTGGGACTAATTAGAACGTGTTTGGTCTGACATACTTGACTTCTTGATACTCACATTTTCTTCACTATGAAACTGCAAAATTTGGATCTCATGCCTGTCTATTTCTTCGGTACTCATAAAGGCCTCCACCAATCGAGGTATCCACAACAGACTCATTACTCGTGCATGCAACAAACAGCATTGATAAACCTGTGACATTACATCACCATGGCATGTTCTTCAACTCAACATCCTGGATGGACGGAGCAATGGGGGTGTCGCAATGGTATGTACTAAACCTGCATTCATTTTATCATCCAGCGGCCGCATTGCCTGCGCTACTGTCCCATATTCTGTTTGATGCCTTTGTGCCCGTTCTCACATACAACTACTTTTTTACTAATTATTTTTCCGACGCAGTGGCATACCCCCAGGCCAGACATTTGACTACGTTGTACCCATCGACTCCTCCGGGCAAGTCGGAACATACTGGGCACATGGCCATGCAAACGTAAGTAAACACGGTTTCCTCGCTCTTCTACTTCGCGTGCCTGCTTGCTCTCCCAAAATAATATCGCGCATTTCAATGCCGTATCGCTAAATTCCGTATTTATCCATGTAGGGAATATATGTGGATGGTCTGCGCGCGCCTCTCCTGCTGCATTCTCCAAATGAAACTTATGCCGGGTATTACGATGCCGAGTTCACTGTCGTGCTGGGTGACTGGTACCACTACGAGCACCCTGTTCTCTTGAAATCCTTCCTCAGCATAGCAAATCCAGGCGGGGCGGAGCCCGTTCCCGGTGAGTTACCTCGTCCTATAGTTCATGGTGGTATACCGATGGACGGATGTTGAATAATTCGGTGATTTTCTTATTTTATGTTGCATTAACTTGTAGACTCTGCCCTCGTATATTTCTCCCAAAATGGTTCCTACCTGGCACCAATCCCAGGGAGCAACCCTTCACCGGTAACGAGCGCGGTGGGTTTCAACGAGAACGCGACCCTTCCATTCGAGCCTGGTAAAACGTACAGACTGCGCATAATCAACATGAGTGCGTTTGCGGGGTTTTTCTTCTGGATCGACGGGCATGAAATGCGAATCATCGAAGCTGACGGTGTGCGTTTAGTTCTGCCTCCTTATAACTTAGTAGACTCATGTTACTACAGACTGACACACAGGAGCAGTCTGTCGATATGCTGAGCGTGTCAGTGGCACAGCGTTACTCTGTGCTTGTCACCGCGAGGAATGATACCTCGTCGAACTGGGCCATCCATGCGAACATGGATACAACCATGTTTGACAAGGTTCCCAGTGGTTTGAATCCCAGTAGGCCATTCCTTTTCCTAAGCACTCGATCGCACCGCTTATTGTACTGCCTTTCAAAATGCTTATAGATGTCACCTCCACCATCACGTACTCCGCTTCCTCCAACCTCACTAACTTGTCCCCCGTGTCCTCCTATACCATGGTAAACGACAGTGCTCTGATTCCCACCGTCGTTTTGCCTGCAGCCTCCCCTACAAATACCTTTGAGCTTGAGTTCAACTTCGAGACAATGAATGATGGGACAAATCACGGGTTCTTCAACAATTTAGTTTACAATCCGCCACTGGTACCCGCGATCATGAGCGCACTGAGCCTGGGCGAAAATGCCACTAGTCAAGTGGCATATGGGCCGTACAGTTTTGTGCTTAACTACGGAGACGTGATCGACCTTGTGGTGAAGAACGGCGATACAGGACAACATCCTTTGTGCGTGTCCCCCTCCTGCATTCGGCATTTGACAGATCTGATGTTGCGTTCCAGCCATTTACACGGATACAAGGTCCAGATTGTCAATAGCGCAACAGATTATACCTCCGACGATCCCTCGTTGAATCCACCGCTTGTCGAAGGGCAGACAAACCCGATGCGTCGTGACACTGTAACCATCGCTGGCGGAGGTTCCGTCACGCTTCGCTTCGTTGCTGATAACCCCGGCGCCTGGCTCTTTCACTGAAAGTCTATGAACCCCCTTCAGGAAAGGCACTTACTTACATTATTATTATCTAGGTCACGTCGAATGGCACCTTGAATCTGGCCTTGCGGTCCAGTTCATAACGGCGCCACTTCTTATACAAGAACGGGCACAGGACCGCGTGCCGTCGTTTATGTACGAGCAGTGTGCTGCGCTTGGGGTTCCCTCGAGCGGCAACGCTGCAGGACACGCGAGCCCAACTGACTTGTCAGGCCTCCCGCTTGGGCCGTGGCTGCAGAAGCTCGGTTGGCTGGCTAAAGGCATCTGGGCGATGGCCGGGTGAGTCCAGGGCTGACGCGGTTGTTGCGATATGCTAACGGTGCGGGGTGGTTGGTAGATGTGTGTTAACAGCCGTCATTGGTATCGTGACTGTTATGTGGTATGCCTCGGGAGGTTCTATCACTGAGGAGGAGATGGAGGAGGAGGCGCGGAGGCGCATCGAGGAAAGGGAACACAGAGGAAAGCTCTTTGGTCTGTTCAAAAGAAAGACTTGAATATCTACGCCATTTGTCCATACTAATCTAGTCGGTCACTCTGAATATCCCGTTCCTTCCGTCAATGATAGTCACCATTTACTTGATAGTTTAATGACTATTGTGAGAGGTAGGCACATGTGCAATAAGTACAAGTACAAGAGAAACTGTAATTGAAAGTTGACGCAATGGAAGTCTGACAGATTTGCAATCATGTGTTTCAAACCGAGTTTTTTCCTTAAAAAAAATCAAGTTTATTGTCCATTGGGGTCGAAGACCCTATGTCGGACCTATACACGGGTGGCTTACTCCCGCCTAACTATTGTAGGTTTGTATGTATGCTGTCGTATGATAGATCATGGTGAACGCGTACTCCGTCAGCATGGTGTCAGGCAAAGGCTGACTCAAGCCAAGTTACCCCTATACAATGTTGTTACTTCTCTTGGTGAAACTTGGCTGTTCTTAGGCCTGAGGCCTGACCAAGAGCAGCAAAGCCGATCGATAAGACCGCAGTAAACCAAGCCTCGCAACCCTGAGAACCTCGCGTGTCCAAGCGTGCCTTCAAATCCACGACCTGTCATCCCTGCTAAGTATTTCGATACCCACCGTCAATTTGGACACTTGACAGCCCTTGACGCAGGCAAACGTGATAGTTATATCGAATTAACGCCGAGTTCGCCAAATGGTGATACTCATATGATAGGTCGCTCAAGGTTCGCGAAAGTGCCTCTAAGCGCCCCCTGAGGCGATATTAATAAGACAAAAAGGTACAATACATGCACTACAGGTGCGGAAGCTCGGTATGGAGGGGTCACTGAACACAGAACTAGATGAATCACACGCAAGGGACCCCAAAACAAAAGCACTCACATATTAATACTACATGGTTTCTATTTTGCAGAAACTGCAATCCTCGCTTGCTCGACACGTCGCTTATTTTTCGCTATAATATTTGCATCCAAATGCTCGCCGGCTGGAATGTTATCAGCAACGTTCACGGCACCAGATCCAAAGTACAACGCCTGCTGCCAGCGCTTCTCGCGGATGGCCATCTCGGCTGCATTTCCTAACGCCAGTGCGAGCTCCTTTCTCGCCCCCAGCACGTCCTTCGAATACTGACCCAGCGTGTGGTTGTCAAATGCAACCAATGCAGCGGCAAGCTCTGCAGCGCTCATGAACGCAGCTCTGGCGTAATCGTTGTCGCTCTTGCGAGATCGTTCACGCCCCTTCTCCATACTCGCCTTGACGCGAAGCAGTGCGATCTTCAGGAATCGCCGGATAACATCAGGGTTCGTGATTTGTTGTACGTGGTTGAGACAGGTCGAGGATGAAAGACCATTCGGCGCTTTTTTGAGTCCCTGGATGGTATCGAAGGCTTTTCGTTGGGCGAGCACGACGAGCAGGCGTGCGAGGGCCGTTGGACCTATGATGCTTTCGTCCGCAATTTGGAGGGGCGCATCCACTTGCATGTTCAGGGATACAGTGTACATAGGGCTGCGGAAAATCTCTTCCGCACGCTCGATACTCATGTACCGCTCCTCCGGTTTATTGTGGTCGAGTTCATTCAAGTTCTTGACTTTGCGTGAAGCAATGTATGCTATCCGGAGTAGTGACTCGATCTCGGCGTTGGTGACACCGCAGGACTCAGCTGCGTGACTGAGGGTACTAACTAGTCTCAGCATAGCAATACGGGATGTGCCTGTAAGCCATTTAAGCCATTAAGTATATTCATGGAGAAACACATTTTGGCGACAGACCTCTATATTCAAACACCTGGCAGAAAGCATCTTCATCGGGTGGCTCGAACGCGTGGTAATCAACCTCGACCCGATCAAACCAGCTTTATGGGGGGTGGTCAGTCGTGTAACGGAAAGACGAGGGACAGCACCTACCCCCGGACCTCCCGCCAATCCTCCTCTTCAATTTTCATCCATACTTCGATGATCTTCTCACACCAGTCTTCTCGAGACGTCAGGATGGCCACAGCTTGGGTCATAGCCTTCCACTCCTGTGCTCTAAAGACATTGTCTTGAGGCGTCGAAACGCCTGGTACTATGTGCGATGGCCATTGGAAGAGGAGGGCTAGGACCTCGCATGCAATAGAATCAACTTGTGTTTCAGGGTACCAAGGGGGGCGAGTGATGATGGCACAGTCAAAAAGTAGGTCTAGAATTTCTGGTTTCTTTTTCAAAATGTCAAGACAATGTTTTCGCGATGGGGGTGGTGTGGTACACAAAAGCCCGTGGGCAGTCCATAAAGCGCTCTCTTGAGCCATGGCGTAGAATCGAGGTACGTGCTCGGCGGCTCGTTTTGCAGGTACCTCACGGAGGAAATTAGTCGAGCACATGATGGATAAGGCGGAATAGCGATACACACATCAGTTGCACCCATAACCATTTGACTTTGCCATGTTGTGTTTGGAGATCGCATGCCCTCGATAAAGAAATCGGGTCCTTCCAATGTGAATCTGCAGACAGATGCGATGATATCTGCTGCTTCTGTCACAGATGAATTCTCTCCCAGTACGGATTCGCTGGCGAGTACGCGCAATGTATTGATGGCTAACTGACGGAAAATGCAAAGAGGATGGTTCAGATGCTAAGATGCACATGAGAACTCGGAAAATTATTAAAGCCAAAGAAAGTCTTATATGTTCTTACCGATAAACAAATGTTAATGACATGGTTCTTCTTCATGTCCTCCAGAAGCGTGCGTCGCTCGGTAAGATTACCAGTCTGCATAAATTCTGCCAGAGCTTCGAGCGCATTGTACTGGCCGATAAATCGTTCCTTCGGCTGCGATTGTGATTGCGTGTACAGATGGGATGTTACAACAGCAAGAAACGTCTTCACGATTCCTGTTGCATAACATGCCTTGCCAAAAGCACTAAAGCTGAGAGGATCGCGACCCTTCCGCGTCTGAAACTCTTTGCGGAATTGGAGTTTGATGGCGCCCTATTTCGTGCTGGTCCAGATGATGGCATAAAGCACAAGATACGATAGGACCTACCGTATAGTTCTGTACAAACGTCGGGTCTTGATTTCGCTCTAGAAGCTTGGCAAAGAGCTTCGTCAGGTTCTGTGATAATTCGGGTTCGCGTGCGCCGAGGACTTGGTCGATATTATTGAGTGTAATGTTGCTCATGACTGTTGGAGCAGCTATGCACGAGGTTTGTGGGTCAGCGGGTACCAGTGAAAGTGCCTCGGTGACGAATTGAGGAAGGTATCTCTCACGATCAAACCCTAACCCTAATCTTAGGTTTTGTTCGTTGTACATAATAAATTGATATATAAGACGACCTGCATCTTGAACTATTAGCGATAATGCATAACTAAGTTGAGTACAATAGCTAATTGATACAGCGTGTGGGTATATGACCGAGGGTCCTGAGTTCCATAAAGTCCTATAATGTAATCCACTCGTCCAACACATCTCATAATCCATCATTAATACAATCTACTCTTCAATAAGTCACAGTCGGCGACGCTGAGACGAAGTTGAACGGAGATGAAGCGCTTGAAGAAGAAGCTACCGCAGACGACGATGCTGAAACAACGGGAGATGACACTGCACTGGATGAGGCGTTTGTAGTTGGAGTGACGGAAGGATTGTTCGAGTTAATGGTAGTGGCGCTTGCACTCTGAGTGACGGAAGGGACTGTTCAAGTTAACTGTAGTGGCTGGGGCATAGAGGGAGATGGCGAAGCAGAGGATGCAGCAAGTGGAGTTTGTGACGCAGTAGGGACGGTGGACGTTACGGTTCCGTTCAATCCCACACTCGTCGCCGTTGGTGACGTGCTTGGTGCAGCCGTACCATTAGCCGTCACAGTAACGAACTACGGTGGTCACAACGACCACAGTGGAAATATTGCTTCGCGTCGGTGGTAGAAGCTGGTGCAGGCGTCACAAGAGGGGCAGAGGAAGTGAGAAGCGCTGTTCCAGTGCCAGTGGATACAACGGAAGAGGTCGAGGAAGTGAGAAGCGCAGTTCCAGTGCCAGTGGATACAACGGGAGAGGTTGACTGACTCGAAGCAACGCTACCGGTACCAGTAGAAGTGCCAGTGCTAGATGTGATCACAGAAACAATTGATGCGGGACTACTGGCAGAAGAACTTGCTACGCTGGTGGGCAAAGCAGTGCTAGTCCCGGCAGGAGTAGATGAAGTAGTGACAGTAGTCGTTGGACTGCCAAAGCCAAACGTGGGTGCGTACGAGGAGCCAGACTGACGCTTTTTCATCAATTTCATTGAAGGGCTGGCGAGGGTAGATGAGGACACAACATCTGAGGATGCGCATGGGTCATAAGTGCTTGCGGTAGGAGTGCTTATGGCAGTAGGAGTGCTTGTGGCAATAGGAGTGCTTGTGGCAGATGACGAGGCACTTGTGGTGGTCTCGAAACAGTCGCCACCGCCAGTGGTTGTGTTACTCGTGGTACCATCACCGGTTACACCTCCCTGAACGCCAGCAGCGACAAAGCGTGCGTTAGCATCACTTTGTGTGTCACAAGCGAGACTGGTGCCAGCTTTGGCAACGAGAGGAAGTGCGAAGCAAGAAAGACCGGAAGAGCAAGGCGTGAGCTCCCAGGAGCTTCCAATGCACTGTGCGAAGGCACCGCCAACGCATGCCTGGGCATCACCTGTGGCACGGTCACAAGGTCAATAAATGGACGGGAGCGAACAAAAAATTATTGGGCAACCCACTGGTGCAAGAATCATTTGCGGTCATTGTGGAAAACTGAGCATTCAATTTTTGCGCATCGAGACCGTTTTGCTGCTGGGAAAAGCCTGAAGAATTGGATACGAGCACGTAGTAAGATGCAAGAGGTGCCGCGCTGGCCAGGGAAGCCAGCATGGCGATTACAAAGAAATTCTGAGAGAGACCCATAACTGTAGCTTGAAGATGATATACTAGAGTGAGCGTAGGTGACTGTGTAATGCAACTAGCGTTAGAATGAATGTAGTGAGAGCTCCTGGCTCTGATCTAGAAATCCGTTAAAATGAGAATGAGGAAAGAAGAGGCAGTCACAAGTAGAGCGCGCAAGATGGGGACTCAAGACCATCTGCTGCGCCTTTATATATGGAAACAACGGTTGTGACTATGGACGCATGGACACAGATGGACACTCGCGCAGTAGCTTATTGTTTGAAGTATATAGTTAGACTTTCATTGTGTTCACAAAATAGATACCGTATTTCAGACTCAGCGATTATACTTAATCGTTGTTTGTTTGGCTTATCTTTCTGTTCCTGGAAAGCCAAACAAATAAGTTTTATCTAAGATGACTCATCGGGATTATCCGTGTATTTTACTACCCTCGTTGAAAATTTAATATTTAATCCTCCGCCTGATTGCGAGATTGAGATGCTGCGCCTGCTAACTCGTCCTCTTTATCTCTCCGCCACCCCTTCATCATCCCTGCGTTTCAAACAGGGCTTTGCACTCAGTTCAAGAAAAATGGCAACTTCTAACACTCCAGACTTCGTGCGTACTATTTTCGAGCAGTCACATGTCCTAACCAAGAAGTTGCTCTATTATTGCAGAACAAAGTCCTGTATGCACCTCTGGCAGAGATCGATCCCCAAGTGCAGAATATCATCGACAAGGAAACTTGGAGGCAGTTTTCTGGACTCGAGCTTATCGCGTCTGAGGTGGATCTCACAGTTCCCAGTCTCTTATCTTCATGTTTTCTGAGACATTTCTTAGAACTTGACGAGTCGCGCAACTCTCGAGGCAAATGGCTCAATATTGACCAACAAGTACTCAGAGGGTCTTCCAAATGCCCGTTACTATGGTGGTAACGAGCACATTGACGAGCTCGAGATTCTTTGCCGTAAGCGGGCCCTTGAAGCATTCAACCTCGACCCTGCAAAATGGGGTGTGAACGTCCAGCCCTACTCCGGCTCTGTGAGTGTTTCACTACAATCAGGCGCTCTGTAATCTTGACATTCAACGACTCTCATGCTAGACCGCCAAGTACGTCTGACATGTCTCTTGTGTGATCGTGTCTCACATTACGTGTCCGATAGCTTTGCAGCGTTGACTGCCCTCCTTCAGCCTCAGGACCGCTTGATGGGTCTTGGTCTCCCTGATGGTGGACATCTCACGCATGGTTACTATGTGAGTTTCTTTTGCCACGTCAATCCCTGGCTAGGATTCTGAGTTCTCGACAATTAGACTGCCAAAAAGAAGATGACCGCTTCTTCAATATACTTCCAGTCTTTTCCTTATGCTGTTGATCCCACAACACAACTTATCGACTATGCAGGCCTTGAGCGGCAAGCAAAAATTTTCAAGCCCAGACTAATCATCTGCGGTGCCTCTGCTTATCCCCGCGACTGGGACTATGGCGCCTTGAAGAAGACTGCAGATGCAGAGGGTGCATACCTCATGGCTGATATTGCACACACCAGTGGTCTTGTCGCAGCACAAACACTGAATAACCCTTTCGATTACTGTGACATTGTTACCACGACGACGTGAGTTCTTTTCCGTTCACATCCGAGACTCCTCTCACACTGACGTATCTCAGCCACAAAACTCTCCGCGGACCTCGTGCTGGCCTCATCTTTTTCAAAAAAGACGGACCTAACAGCCAGGATCTTGAGAAGCGCGTTAACGACGCTGTTTTCCCTGCCTGCCAGGGTGGCCCTCACAATAACGTTGGCACCCCAGTTTCTCGATTTTGAAGTACACGCTGATAACAAAATTATAACAGACCATTGCCGCTGTCGCTACTTCCCTTCTGCAGGTATCCCAGCCCGCATTCAAGGCTTATGCCAAACAGGTCATCGCCAATGCACAGACACTTGCAGCCGCCCTTCATGAGCACGGCTACAGACTCCAGACTGGAGGTACTGATAACCACCTTGTTCTGTGGGACCTCCGTCCTCTTGGTTTGACTGGCAGCAAAGTCGAGAAGGTTTGCGACCTCTTGGGCATCACAATAAACAGTAAGATATGTCTCCTACATTATCATGCAAGATACTGATGTTAGAACCCTGCAACAGAAAACGCAGTCTCTGGCGATGCATCTGCCCAGACTCCTGGCGGTATCCGTCTCGGCACATCAGCACTCACGTCCCGTGATATGACCGAGGAGGACATCAAGGTCGTTGCTGGCTTCCTGCATCGGGCTGTGCAGCTCTCGCTCTTCCTTCAAAAGGAGGCTGGCTCCAAGCTCCTCAAGGACTTCATCCGCGCTGCAACGACGAAGGGTTCGGCAGGTGCAGCACAGGTGAATGAACTCCGCAGAGATGTCGTCGAGTTCGCACGGAGATGGCCGCTCCCTGGCGCGGATGTCAGCACGCTTACGCGTCCGGCGGGTATTGAGGAGGACTTTTAGGTGTTGACGCATGGGGTTGGTTTGGGTTTTTGAGACGTCGAAAAGATTCAACGGTCACTTGTTGCATAGCGTGGGCATTCAACATCGTTCACACCAGGGTGGGCATTCAACATAGTCTACATCTGACAGTGTATCAATAGCTGCTGCATATTATAAGTAATGTATTCGCAGTCAAATAGTCGTTCATCGTTTGCCTCCAATTAATGTGGCTCCCTGTCGAGACTTGGCTCCAAGCGGTACCCTACATCATGTCTCACTGAGAAATTCCTGCGATCCCAAGCAACGCGTCCCACCACAGCCGCAGAACGTGCTAATGTTGGTCTCAAAGGCCAATAACTCTCATTCTCGTCTTAGCGACCAATTTGTGGGGTTTGAACGTTTCTTGAAATGCAAATCAAAATATAAAGAATGTCAATACAATACTAAACGAATGGATTATAAAACGAATTGGAAGGTATGTCTATCGACAACCACTCGGCTCCACATCACGTTCACTTCTCCACAAATATGTCCTTCCCCGTTGAAGGTGTGCTACCACCTTCGTTAGTTACGTTATTCTGCGCGGACGACGTGGAGTTCATCATGACATTCGAGAACGTCGAACAATCTGCCCCGAGCTGTTCCAAGTCAACGGTGGTGAACACCATATTTCCGCTGCTGTGTGGTCCATCTATATCCCCACAACCGCAAGCGCGATACGCCAGCGTCACCAGCACGAGAAGATCGCAAACAATGAGTGAAACAGCAGCCTATATATGGATGTCATGATGGATCCTGAATCAACAAGTCGACTAGAATATCACTTTACCTTGACGTGTCCGATGACAATGATACCTGTGGAATTGGGCCCAAACAGCACTGCAGAGTGCAGGATAGTCACGGCTGTGATTAAAATGGCTGCGGAGAATGATAGCAAGACCAGTATTTTTTGGTTCTTGGGTAGTTGGATGCGACGGAACATCAGAAGGGGCAGGGCAACTAGTATACTATCTGAAAATATGTCCGCTGATCCGCGAAATGAACGATCATGTCAGACTTTGAAGATCGACAAGGTTCTGACAAACGTACTGATGAGTTGCGTTATCGCAACAAAATCGGGAATGCTACATTCGTAGTATTCGCAAATATAGATTTTCTGAGCGACGATCCCAACGAACATGATAATGAAGGAGATCCATGTGCCATAAACGACTTGTCTGAGGCCGCCTTCAGGATTTGCGACACGTATGAGAGAGCATAGGATGCTGGCTCTCGCAAACCTCCCAAAATGTTAGTACAAGAAGTACAAGAAGTACAACGAGCAAACGACTTACCAGAGAACACAAGGGAAGGCTATAGATACGAGCCAAAACACTCGATTGGCCGATGTCACTGCACCTACGATTTCGAGGATCGCTTAAAAAAATCCACGAGTCAGATTCTGCATAACGCACGATTGACCGTCGTTGATTTATCAAGCAGGGCACAAACAAAGCAGATTATATCGAAAGCCAGCGATAGTGCCGCCCACATGTCTTCCCACCATAGTCGCGCGACATAGTACCGATATGACAACCTCAACACAGTGCACGCAATCGCCACTCCATGAAAGGTTGCTGCTATCGCTGTTCCAGACTTTAGACTCTCGTAAGATGGTGAGGTTAAGTTGAACTCGATGCGTACCCTCAAGACTCGTTGTCCATGATTGAAACATCACATAGCAAGAGAAGAGACGAAGTGAGAGACAGCACAGGGCGCTTTGTGTGAATGGAAAACATGCCGGCAGCGCTCTCAGCAAGTCTTGGTCCGTTACCTTCAGACTTAGGGCTATGTCGCAACCGGGATCCCATCGGGACGATTTTCGGCTGAAGTTCCTTTCATCCCTTCTTGACACGCTGCGCAAATGATTCAGCTATGACCTCTCCGCGTACCTTGAGCTTGACCAATATACAAACATCCCCGCGTGGACGGGGGCCCGTGTTAAATTTAGCGTGAGTTGGGAAATCGACTCCGAATTCGAACATGTCATTTTGCACGGCACGACATGATTGCGTGATCAACTGTCCAATTTCCGAAGTAGGACGGCAAAGGAAAAGGTGACACTGTCAATGAGCTGCTGAAGGACGACCACTGTTCTGATGGTCTTAGAAGACCAGAAAGGAACAGTCCTGCGTGTTATGTAAAGGGCTCACCGTCACGGTAACAATGACGGCTACGACAGCAGCCGGTCGACTGAGGACCCAAAGCGGGACAGCTGCAGGGGCTGGTCACTGGTACTCTATATCTAGCTATAGATGGGCCAGTGTAATAGATCGAAACGCTGAGACGTGCAACAAAGTATTAGACTTTTGACCTATCGCTCCTTCAGTAAACATTTGCTCAGAGCTCTGGAATGATATAGCATAGCTCCTGCTAAAGGATCGCAATTATCATCACATGCCAGTGGGTCCTCTCACAAAGTCACCTATATCTGAGTTGTGCGAGCTCTGACTCGGAGTAACGTTTTGCTCAACTTCAATACTAGTCCGAAAGGTACAGGTCCGACCATCGGGCCATGCAATAGAGTAAGATAAGCAGGGAGAATTGTATAAACTCGTGAGTGATGCAAGCTATATGGCTCGACCCTGCAGAGAGCCATGGATCATGGTGGTTTGATGGGAATCTTTGAAATCTGATTATGCAACTGCTAATGAACTCCGATTCTTCTCCGAGCCAGGCCAAGTGCCTGATTCGTCATGAAGGTACTTACGTGTTTGTGATTTTCATCAACCAGTGTAACTCGTGCAAGTTCTTCTTGAAGCTCATCTCAGATCTTTTCAGATTCACGTAATTCGTTGTTTATGCACTGGCACGCAGTGACAAGGTAGAGGTAGCCCATGCTGCGCCAGGAGTTTCTACCTCAAATCTACCTCGACCACAATTAATACCAGGCTCTTTGGCTCATCAATCCATTTACTTTATAACAGTCCACTGTTATATTCACCGACATACCCGTATGAAGCGGTGCAAGCTGGGATGCCAAGGTTGTAAGGGTTATTTGAAGGTTCACATTTTGAGTTGAGTCCCGAATACGGGAAACAGATGTTGCTGGGGCCAGATGTAAGTGCCCAATCCTGGAATTTCCCAAAAATCGGTCAATGTGCATGCACTGCTGCGATAGACAGTTACTTACGGCTGATGCACTGTATGAGCAGCCTGTGTATGTTCCCGGATTTGCAACAGAAGGGTAATAGCACGAAATAGTATCGCCTGAGCATGTCCAGTAGTTAAGACATGCATCCCCTTGCGATGGACTGATTTGCTCATAATCGCAATTAGGACAGGCCTCGCAGTTGGCACTAACTCCCGTGCTGAGCGCAAGGAGGTTGTGGATGATCAAGGCAACAGCTAGTATAAAACGAGTCATGGTTGCACTAGTACTGACGTGTTAACTGTTAGATCCAGCAGTAAATGGGGGTCGCGCAGTAAATACGTACACTGTGTGGTTGTTTCAACTGCTCAGCAACTCTTTGGTTGGTCAGTTGCTCTTATATGCAGTTGCTTCAGGCACGATTAAGGATACGGTGAGATCCCATAAATCTCGCGTTTGGTGCCATATGATCCGCGGTGTGGGTCTGTTCGAATGACATCAGTGTAATTACTTCCAAAGTGATAGCGATACCTACACACATAGTCTTTTGCTCACCCACAAATTTTTATCACACTGCTTCACATGCATCTACGTGTCCACAAAGCAGATATCCAGCAACCACACATCCGATAAGACCAGCCCACCGGTGGCCACCAACATGGAACATAATTTAGAAATACTCACATGTACTTACAAGTCAGAAGTCACCGGAACACATACTGCATGTAGTATTCTCACAAGTGTCATAAAACTGGAAGGGGGAAGTAGTGTCGTCCTGCTCACCCTCGTCGAATGTCAGTGCGTCCTTTAGAGAGTTTGAGATGACAAGGAACGGAAGATGCCGAGCCCCGGTCAATACTGCCGACCTGGATTTAGCGGAGATAATCCCTTGATCATGCATCATGGTTCAAGCATTCATAAGTAATGCAATGATAAAATAATAACACATGTATACGTAGAGCTATGAAGCTTGAGTCGTATGCATGCAATGCGACAAAATGGGCTAGACCGTGTATGAAACCCTAGGAAAGCAAAACCAGCCTCCCAACCCAATAAGTAATCCATTTATTCCCACGAATGTGAACGATACATTGCGCGACATGCGCTTTTGAGAGATCACGATGAGCAGCTGGACTCACGACGATTACCGTGGCAGCCCAGGCCCATTGCTGAGTTCTTGTGCGGCCTTCTGCACAAGCGTCATGCCCAAAGGCTTCAGCACGTCCTCCCATATCTTTTGACGCCGTCTACCCGAAAAAATACCCGCACTTCGCTCGCCCGTTTCGCCCTCAGGGCCAAAAACGTATACTTTACCACGAGAATTGTCCCATGGCCGCTCTCCCTGCGCGAACGCGATCCATCGTTCCTGCATTGCGTCTCGCACACGGGCATACATCAATTCGTCAACAACGGGTTGGGCCCACCCGCCGAAACTCGACTCTGAACCGTAAGAGAACTTGTCGACATCCATGAGGTCAAGCTCATCGATAGTGCACATCTTGCCGAGGATCTCGCCCACGTCAGCAGAAGTCGATCTTGACGATGGGAGTGATGGAAGCGACTCGTCATCGTCAAAAGCAGTAGGCGAGGACGAAGGTGATAACGGGAGTGGGACGTTGTCGAACAGGTATATCAAGTCTGCTGCATGGTGGGGCATCCCCTGTGTAGGACCCTCCTGATCAAAGACATACCGCCAGACCTGCCGACCAGTCCTTTGCGCAGCTTGAACAACACACTCCGTAGGCCATGCTATGCGCGCATCCTCCACGAGCTCAAGTAAACGGTCGGTAAGATCTTCCGTGAACGTGTGTGAGCCTATCTCATAAGCATTGAGAAGAGCAGATGCCTTCGTGATAGACTGGCAGATCGCACGAAGTCGTCGCACGACAGCGGGCGCGGCCCATTGACGTGCAGGCTGAGACCAAAGAGAAGAGTCGCACGCGCAGTCACCAATGAGGAGAGGCTGAAGACCAGGAGTAGATGTAGGGGGTACGGTAGGCAGACGGCTGCCAATTGGGTGCGGGCTTCGGCTCTTGCTTTTGGCCTTGCGAATCGCAAACCGAAGCGAATTCAAACCTCTGTCAAGAGGAACTCTGGCAGGTTCTTCTGACTCTGAGGGCGGAAAGAGGATATCTTTGAATCCTTTCCTGAAGAAGACACCGTCATCGACCGCCCGGAAGGGGAGATTGACGTTGACAAGTGATTCAGGATTTACAGCACGAAGTTGTGCGACAGAAGAGGCACATAGTGGAGCTAATGCTCTAGACAGTTGCCATCCAGCTGAATGTGGTTCTGGAGGATTGTGCTCAATGATAGCGCTTTGAACAATTGCCCGGGAAAATAGGGGGCAAGTCAAGTTGGCATTGGAGTACAGGTGAGCAACAATGTTTGCCGCTCCTGAAGAATGTCCGAATAGGGTGACATTGGATGGGTCCCCTCCGAAATCTGCGATGTAACGGTTTATCCATTCTAAAGCCTGGCGTTGGTCACGCAGGCCTGTAGGCTACTATATCAGTCAAAGCGACGTGATGGATGCAAGATAACTGACCATAGTTGCCCACGCCTTCGTCGCCTGCTGCTCGGTTATCATCTGCCAACTGTATGTTTGCGGCAATGCCAAATACTCCTATGCGAAAGCTAACTGTGAATGAATACCACCACACCGATATACGTAAGGCGGAAGAAAACGTACTTGATTGTGACCATTATGATTGGTAAACCAACACAAACACTCTTCCTGACAAGAGCGCCGCCATCATAGATCCAACTTGAGCCACAACCACGGTTGTCTCCGCTACTCATATGAGCGTCTATCACACGACAAAGGAGCACGAGACTAGTCTCACCCATGGATCCAAACCATAACTGGAAGTCGTGATTCACGGTGATGACCAGCAGGACAGGTGATGTTCATGTTGAGACACTCAAACTCATCCTGTTTAAAGACTTGTCTAGGAATGTCGCTGTCAGCAAGGCCAATGAGCTCCTCTTCAAGACTTTTCTGGTCAGGCTGTGGGCATATTGGGCTGAACGAGCACTTTAGCAGTTGAGCAAGCACAACGCAAAAAGGAGATGTACCCGTGACGAGTTGCATCAACTGAGGAGGGGTATGTAGTGACGAGTTTCGATTGACGGAAGCGAGCTGGTACACTCGCGTATTTGATTCCGCGGAATTGGTGTATGGGTACATCCAGGGTGGATAGTGGATGATCGATGCCTTTGAAAGTGGTTCCTAGCACACTGTGGTATAAGACAACATGCGGACGGTCGAGTATCATGGCGGTTGAGATAGGGAGGGGAGAGCAAGGAGGGAGTTTTTGTGGGGCAGATGAGGCAGGGTAAGTGGAGTAAGAGGAGATGGCAGTAGGTAGGTTGTGTTCGATCAGGCTTGTCAGCCCGCTTGTATACTAACTGTCATCCGATCCTAAATGAATCAATGCAGACAAAAAATCCAAGCGTAGTGCTCAGATAGGCAGGTCTGAAGATGGAGTCGATCACCACACGTGATGAGCGGGGTAAACCGGAATCAAAATATATCTCGACAAGCCTGACCAAGCCCATTCTTGTCTGGAATCTTCGTGTGATGTGACAAAGTCAAGTGAACAATACTAGTTTGGCTGATTGAATTGTGCCGTTATGATGGAGAACTCACGCATCAAGATCATGGGGCTATGACGTGTAACTTTGGCGGTGAATTGTACTCGTTGGTACAGAAGCTTGATTGACTCGGGCCCTGACCGGCACCACGGTATTTATGTTTGTCTGTACACTGCTTCCAGGCTCTGGGGCCTGGGCATGGCGGGGGAAAGCAAATTCAGTTCTGCGCGATCAGGATCGAGATGATATTGACGGAGAAAGTACCAAGAGTTGGAAGCGTTCTCAAGACTGTCCGCATCTGCATCATCGGGTTCAGCAGCACTGTCAAACGCACCAAAACATCATCGTCGAAATCATTGGGGTCCCACACCAACATGATCATCAACAATGTAATCGTGACGAGTGCAAGAATACACATATAACGACGGCAAGCAACAAGTCTGACAAACAAGATGTTCAACGACTGTCACCAGTGACCACCAACATGACCAACACAACGCCCTGGTCAATACTATGGACCATCAAATACGTACGATCAAAGGTAAAAACACGACACTTACCTCAAAGTACGTGCATATGAAGCGGAAATTTCGACCTCTGGGTTCTGTGCGCAGATAACTGGAGGATAAAGACTGTTCACATCACATCACGGTATCAAGAAGAGCTTTTATATCGTCTTGAGCCCATCGATGGGACCACCGATTTCTTTTGGCAACCATGTTCGGATCGATACGAATCCAGGTTCCCACGTTCAGGTCAATATTAATGGTCTACTGACTGAGGCGGGCCCCGGATCAAGTAGCTGTTCATAACAATGGCCCATCAGCGCAGGTTCCCGAAATGCTATACATATTACAGGGCAGTTTGATTGCTCCACTGTTGCTCCACTGTGCAGACCCTGGATGGCACAAGGATGGCGAGAACTTTGTTCTCCCATTCGAGCCAATCTTCAACTTGTGAGAACTTTACACCCGAATTCCATTCCAGGATGTCATCTTCTGACCAATACAGCACTGTACCATGATTCTAAGGTAAGGCTCTTTGCATATGTGGGGGCTCTGACCAAGCTTCAAGGCCCGCCTGCGAGTAGCGTTTTCCGCTGCAGTCAATGCGTGTGGGAGGAAGCACTTCGTAATCCCGTCCTCCATGACAGACACCATACATTTGTGAGACTTGACCAGTCGGGGCTGTCCGCGTAGCCCTGCAGGTTGCCATTGCAGGTCAGAAATGCCGCGAAAGGTCATGGAAAGGGTCATCCTGCTTCGCATAAATGGTCGGTCTTCACACCCTGCATTGAAAACTCACATTCTTTGATGGTAGCATTATACTACTCCTCTCGACTGAGCGGTGAGTTGAAAGTTGTTAGTATTGTGTAATCTTACGTTTATCATCATCCGGAAAGTCGTGGGGTTGGTATCGCATAGTATTGCCATCCTCTGCACCATCTTCAGGCTCGTTTACAGAGGCTGGATGCGTCACTTCTGGTGGGAAGATGCATGGGCAGCATTTGCACTGATCGCAGACGGTAGAATTTTTCTTGTACGCTGTCTTGGACAGTAAACCAACCACTTCCCATCAGCTGTTTGCCTGGCATGTATATGGCTCGACAAAAGGATAAGTGGTGAGTAGTACTTGACTTCGCACTCCAAGAATGATGGCATGTTCATACCACTCCCAGCATGGGCCCTCACAATCGCTATCACCAATGTCCTGTGGTGCGCATCACAGCTCACACAGTTATATTTCTAACTGACTGGTTCAGGGCTGCGCGTATGAGCATCATTTTCTCGATCATCCGTGTCGCCAACCACTCGAAATTTAAGATCCACAAACAGATCACCTACCTCATCGCACTTTCCTTTGCATGCATGTGGGCTGGGCTGCTCGGCCAGAAGATTCACATCTGCGAATTCCACTCCTGCCACATGGGTAAGCCGGTGGCGCTCTCGCTTTTGATCAGTTAGTACCTATGTGCTTTCTTGGGCTGCTATGGTCCTCAAGTTTTTTTTGCAGCGGACGTCATTGCGGATGCTTCCCTCGATGCTGCGCCGCTGTATCTCTTGAAAAACGTAGAGCTTTCGCGTAGCGGCAAAATACTGATTCAATCCGCATTTGGCACATCGCTTCTAATTACCGCCATCACAATCACTCATTCTATACTCCTCCTCAGGGTCCACAACACAGCTACGCTCATCTTCGCGCACGTCAAGGTAAGTTCGCTTCCGTTCTCGCGCTGCTCTGTACAATCCGACAGAAATTAGGCCGCCCTTAGTCTCATTATCTGCAACCTTCTGGTGATCGTGACCTTCTTATACCGCGTATGCTCAAAGGTCATATTCGATCTCGACCAGCCATTCACATCCAACGGAGTTTTCACGAGCGTCGTCTTGACATCGATGCCCTGTGCCACGAACCCTGGGACGTCATTCACTGTAGAAGAGGAGACAATGCGGACTGGGGTGGCGAAGGCGAAGATGGACGACGCAAGCGTACTGTATGCTGAAGGAGGCACTAGCACTGAAGGATGGCCATAACCATGGCAAGCAATGATCGATCGCGAGGAAAGCTGCCAAAGGTGATGCGGCGGCGCTCATATAATCTCGAAACATGGTCTCTCAGATATGGTATCCATTGTGCTTGTATGTGGACTAAGCTTTGTTTTGTGATACCCGTGTCCCAGCGATACTTTTCGAGTCATGGCGGAGTTCTGTGTCCCTGTTCGCCGTACCGATTGCATTCCCATACTCTATGCACACACGCCAGGATTTGATCAGGTGGATAATCGAGAATATTTGCTCATGTACACCTCACATACATGCTTCTGTCAAATTAGAGACGATGATTAAAATATTGACTCATCCAATGACCTACTAAACGCGCATGGATGGTCTGATGTAGCATCGTGTTCCGAAGGGTTTCTACTGGGCAACTAATGCTTTATATATATATATATATCCAATTTCTGTCCTTTGGAGAGGCAAACTCTATGTAGGACAATTCGTTCTAGTCTCAATTAATGCTTATCAGCCACAGACTGAGTAGTCTATCCATTGAGAACTTATATGTACTCTGGCACAATTTCTCGATGAATTTGCGTGCCGTGTAATCAAGAGGTGTGGGAAACTAAAGTTCATGACATCAACCTCATCAGGGAAACAACCCGAAGTTGATATGACCGGTTATAATTGGTAATCAAACAACATTATTATATGTCATATTTTAGCCTTAGATATTATTATCATGGTGTCACACATATATGAATCAAGATTAGTGTTGCCGCGAAGCGAACTGAAGTGAATTGAAGTGGAAAATTGAGACACTTTGGTAGACTTCAATGTCAACAAAGTTATTCGAAGTGCGCTTCATTACACTCTGCGAAGTCACAAGCAAGTAGAACAGATTAGTAATCTAATGTAGCTACAACATAATCTAAGTCGAAAAGTCATCCTCATTTTCATTTGCAAGCAGCTGAGCAAGTTCATCAAGCTTGCCTGCTGCCATGAGTTCATCTATGGCATTCCTAGATACTGGCCCTGAAATAGAATAATCTACTTCCTCCGCAATGAGATGGGACGTGAAGTTCAGCTGGTCTTGGTTGTAAGAGGACTTGAGTACTTGTAAAGCTTCGAGAACAGTTGGTGAGAGGTTAGCATGCCGATCTGTGCATGTCTCTTTGCTGGACAAGAAAACTCGTTCGGAAGGGACTGACGAAGCCTGCACGGGGAGGACGTCCATTGCGATGCAGAAAAGCAGTGGAAATATATGTTCTTTTTGCTACAAAATATTATGTTCAAGTTCATTCAATGAATGATTGAAAAAAATGCGCGTACCTCCCAAAAATGAACAATATCAGCTGTGCATTCAGCCGTGGAATCAAGAAGCACAGCTTCTTCATAGCGCTGCATTTCTCACTCGGCATCTTTCCGGTCTTCCTCTAAATCTCGTTGCACTTGCTCTTCCAGCATGAGTGTCGGAAGTGACTGGTCAAATGATGTGGAAGAACTTAGAGGTGGTCCAGTGAGAGTGGTGGTTAATGATGAGGTTGTTGAACATCGAACACTGGTATTGATCTTCGTCAAGCGCCCAAATCCTGCCATTAACGACCGCACAGCCACAGATGTAGAATCAGTGGAGTAAGGAAGCTGTGATGCTGATATGCATGGTGTAGGCACTGTATCCCATTCCAAGCGCACCACTGTGCAGTATGATGTCATCTGTAAACCAAACATTAGCCCTACTGAGGAACGACAATGAAATTTAACATGCTGCTTCTGATGCCCATTCCTGTGCTCTTCTCACATCGTTCTCACCCCAGTGGGCCTTCATCCATTCAAGTTTCAAGCTCGGGTTGATTACTATCTGAAGTTCAGTAAAATTTCAAACATGAAAATAATCTTAAACTCACTCATTGCTAGTGTATAGATTCGTGTTTTCCTGCCTTGATGAATGTAGTTAGTGAGCTTGTCAAGGCCAATTCCAATATAATGGGCAAGTTCCAAAATGGTTCCCTTCAGTTTGGTCCATTTTGTTAGCAGGAGTTCATATGCAGGAAGGGCCATTGATGTCACGAGTACCTTTAACAAACCATTATTCTTTCCTCAATTGCCCTAAGAATCCTATGAAGCATCAACACCCAACACCTACAAATAAACCTAAGATACGAGTAAACCTTCCTATGGCAACTATTCCCCTTGCCAGATCAACCAACGTCTTTGAAGTAGTAGACTTGCCCACAGAAGAGGCTGATGATGAAGACAATGACGTCTTCTATGAGTTACCTGATGAAGAAGAGTTCCATGATTGTGATTAAACTATGTTTCAATGTCACGTGACTTGATAAGATACCAGACTCAGATAAGATAACATCATGTGATAGAGTCACGTGACCCTTCCATGACATTCTACGACCTTCTATGGTACAACTCTGTTTCTATTTTATGATTGGCTAGTTAGTTAGTACTCAGATTCAGTCTCCGTTTCAATAGTAGTATATAGTTAGGACCGTTTGTAGTCAGTAGTTCTTTAGTTCAAACCTCTTGTATCTGCATTGCAGCAATCCAAGACGTACCTGCTCTTATCCTTTCTTGTTGTGATATCCTTGTTTGAGTCCTAGTCTCCGCCCCAGCGTGAAAACGTTTAAAGGGTTGTGACAATTGACAAGGTCGGAGTATGCTTGCTTGCAAGTAGCTCTTGAGCTGTGTGAGGGACTTTGATAATTTGATGAATATTGTGGAGGACATCAATGTCTTTTGAGTCCATGGAAAGGTGGGCAATGTTGGCATTTTGGATTTCTTGCAGGAACAACTGGATAGCCTATTGAAAGAAGTAAATGTCAAATGAAGAGTTACTAGTAGAGGTAAAAAAAACACGTTACTGGATGCAACGTGAGAACACAATCAATCATTTTGAATGTTGATGACCAGCGAGTTGAGCAATCTCGCAAAAGGCAAAGCACAGGCAATTTCTCCTTGCCATCAGGAAGCTTACCCTTCCAATATCCATTGTTGTTCCCTTGTTTGATGACAGCTTGGAGCTGCCACCGTCGCTGCCCTGAGTGCCTGCAAGAATTAACAATGTCACGACATTGTCTGACAGGTTCATTCGACAAGCTGTTAGCATAAGTGTAAAGGTTCATCGAGGTGGAAAGACTGGCAGGTGCTTCCAACACAGATCCAATAGGATTGTCCTTCAATTCTTTCAGAATTGCCTGCACTGCAAGGTTCATGACGTGAGGAAAACATCTGTTGAATCCAAGGATCATGATGATTTAGCTCGGCACCGCCAAAAATAAGCAACAGATTAACCATAAACGATTGCTAGTGTGGTCAAAGGGAATACCCCTCTTATCCAGCTCCATCTCGAGCTCCAACATAAATGTATCATTGTTGGATGCGTTGTCCATGGTAATCTGGCCAAACTAGAGTCAAGTTTGAATTCATTTGATATGACAAATTATGAGTCATTAAATTTACCTTGATTGTGACCTCAAGTTCATCCATTATTTTCAAAAACTCTTGACTGAGATTAGCACCACTATGAGAACCCCCGATATACCAAAAAGCAACAAGGCGAGTCTTGTACTTGAGTCCATCCTTCCCATCCCATGTCATAAAGTGGGCAGTCACTGCCATGTAACTATCATGATTTGGGTCACTCCACAGATCCATGGTCATCGAGATGCATCCCAGAGCATTCTATATATGTATCTACCGAGAAGACCCATTGGTCTCTGCCTATAGAATGGTGTGCGCGGTGCCTGGTTTTAAGTGACATGTTCTTGCAAATTTGCTTCCAAAGCTGGTGATGCTGGCTGTCAAAGTGCCTGTGGTAGCATGAGGTCATCCCATCTCTAAGCTGCCACACCTTCCATCATGGGTTTTTCTCGTCATCGCTGCCCAACGATGTTTGAAAATTTTGATAACCAAAGGAATGTATGTAGGACTCACCCACAAAGACAACATGCCACATATTTGCAGTTCGGTTTTGCTGTCAATTGTGGTTGATTTTCCGGCATCTTATCTGGCCTCTCCTTGTCATTCAAAGCCCACAAAAAGTACCAAACATCAGTCGCAACTGCTCTCGACTCCTGTGGATGGTGAGATCTGCCTTTGTTAGCATTACCATGCAGAGGGACTCCATCTGCTGGTGGGGCTGTGGCAGGTGCAGGATTGGAGACTGGACCAACACCGCAAACAGCTGCAGCTTCAGGTGGCTGTGCTGCCGCACCTGCATTTGTCTTTCTCTTCTTGTTGCTCTGCTTCTGAGTGTTGGTTTGACCACCCATATCCTCAACAGGTGTTTTACATTTGTGGCCACCCTTTTTTGCCGTCATTCCCGCATTAACGACAGGAGCAGTTGAGTCTCGCAGGATAGTACCTGTGTCTTGCTGCGACATCAAGATAGGTGGAGTCGAAGTGGCAGGCTGTGCAGCGCCCCACATCTGCTGTAGCAGCTCAACATGCTGCATTGGCATATACTGGGCATATTGGTTACTAGGAGGTGCAGGCAAAGGTGGAGAGAAGTTTCGCAAAGTCTCAAAAGAACTGTTTGGTGTCACTAATGGTGAAACAAGCTGTGCAGGACTGTCAGAGCTCGTGGGCCTCATTGCAGGCAAGTATGAAGGAAACTGCAAGCGGCTACTAGGAAGAAAGCCTGCTGTTGGATGATACATTGTGGACTGGGGGAGTAGTGAAGATGTTGTTGGTAGCCTTTCTCACAAATTCAATTCAATTGCAGAACTGATTTGAATATTCGAGATCATGCCAGTATACGAGAGGCTTATACTTAGGAAATACAGTGATGTTTTATGATTGAAATATGATAGACAGGAAGCACATACTACAGGGCTTTAGATGTGCAGTGATAATGATTAATCTATGTGGTAACTTTGATTCACCTCTTGAAGTGGACGAAGTGCCGCTGTCGATCTTTGTTGTTGGCCTGCTGAAAACCTCAACAAAAACAACAAAACCAAAACAACACTACTGCTCAGCGGTCCCTGTGCTTAGAAGCGCTAGGTACAGTAGTTGTTCAATTTGGGTGGCCTGATCCTGATAGTGCGCCAAACACTTCGGTTGTTGAAGGGTTTGGGTGTGTAGAAGGTGGTGAATGATGAGCACAACTAAGTCTGCAGTGACCTAGCCGTGTTTGGAGGGCGAAGAAAGTGTAGACCAACTGCACACGTGGCAGCTGAATGGAATAGTGCTGAGCTTGACAAGATGTAAGACAGTGACAAAGTTCCAGGTGAATAATGTCAAAGACGATGACGACGACTGAAGACTTGAAAAACGCGAAGCCTATCTGAGGCTTCAAAGACTAGACTGAAATGTGGACTGTGAACTCATGTAGTTATTTTTCTAGCCTAAAGTACAGGGGTTTATATACTGTTCAGAATCTGTATATACTTGTGCGTGCAAAGCAGCACTCCGGGCATATGAGTAAGACAATATAAAAACGATGAGTAAGAAGGAGTGTGTGTGTGTAATGAGAAATGAGTCATATAGGAAGGGGATTATGAATCAAGGGGAAAAACTATGACAAACCAGGACTGCATTACCAATGATGCTTACTCTTCCTCTGTGGCATTACCAAGCACTCTATAGGCATGACTAAGTGCTGTGCAGTGGCTGCGCCATGATGACATAAGCATTTTGACTAAGTGGTGGCTGTGCAGTGCGGCTGTGTAGGATGATGGTAGAGGTGTATGACGCTCCGATGCTCTGATGATCAAATGTTCCAATGCTCTAATGCTCCAATGCTCTAGGGATGGCATGTGGTTGTTGGTGCAGAAGTCGACATGCAGCGATCATGGGATATACACAGTCTGTAAGACCATTCCCCAGCACAATAAGGGGTTGATCATCTGCATCTGCATGGTGATAGATTGATTGGATGAGCAGTGAGGATGGAATGGAATGGTGTGTGCATCCATGGTTGTGGTGGTGAGGAAGTGAGTGGGTAATGACTGGAATGGTTTGACGAATATAAGTCGCTGAAGAGGATTGCCAGGGGAAATGGTAAGGGGATAAAATCAAGATGAATAAGGGTGCGGTTTTGAAGCATTTGTGCAACATGGCAAGGTCTGGCTGAACATTGAGGTCGTTGTCGATCTTCGTTGCTGATCAGTTGTAAACCACAACAAAACAACTAACCTAGCAACGCTACTGCTCAGTGGTCCTTATGCTGAGAAGCACTGGGTACAGTAGTTGTTCAGTTGGGTGGCCTGACCCTTGGTAGTGCACCACACACTTCGAGTGTGAGGGGTTTAGGTGTTTGAGGAGAGATGATAAATGAGCACAACTAAGTCCGGGATGACCTAGCTGTGTTGGAGGACGAAGAAAGAATAAGCAGGAGGATCAAGATGGACTGGACTGAATGAATAGCAGTGGGACAGTGTTCCAGGTGAACAAGGTCCAAGAAGACGTGGGGGATGAAAAATGCGAAGCCAACTGAGGCTTCAGAGAGAACTGAACATGAAATGGTGAACTGGATGAGTTGATTGTTCTGTAGCTAAAGTACAGGGGTTTATATAGAGTATAGTACCTGCGTACGTCTGTGTATGCAAAGCAATGCTCCAGGCAATGAGTAGGGCAATGAAAGGGGGGAATGGAATGAATGTGCTGCGCTTCAGGGGTAATGACTGAGCAATTTCGAAAAATAGAACAAATCCTATGCATAAGAATGGAGAATGAGTCATAAAGACAAAGAATGAGTCAGAGAATGAAAAAAGCGATGATAAAGCAGGGCTGTGACCATTACAAACCATGACTCATGACCTGAGTCATCATGACCAATTGCTATGCAAGCATGACAAAGTGCTGTGCGGTGATGATGCAAGAGCTGTGACGCAGCAATGACGCAGCATATGGGCAGTGGAGAATGGAATGGAGTGATGATGCTATGATGCCATGATGGTGTGATGATCCAAATGCTCTGCTGCAGAGATGTCATGTGGTTGTTGGTGCAGAATGTCGACATGCAGGGATCATGGGATATACACAGTCTGTAAGATGCTTCCCCAGCATGATAAAGGGATTGGTCATCTGCATAGGGACTTGGTTGTTTGCAATCTCTGGTGAGCGTTAGGATGGAATGGCATGGTGTCCACAGTGATCATGAAGGTGAGGTGCGAGTGGATAATGGTTTGAATGGTTCGACGAATATAAGCCGCTGAAGAGGATTGGAAATGGTAGGGTGATGAGGACAGGATGAATAAAGACGCGGTTTTCGATGTATGTATTGGTGCAATTTTGCATGGTCTGGCTGATGCTGAGGTTGTCTGAGAGTGTAGTGGGTGAAGATGGGAGAGCGTTGGAAGCATGTGAATGGGGGAAAGGTGAATAAACCTCGTTGAATGCAAATGCCGTAAAAATGCGGGATGCCGTAATACTGTTGAAAATCGCTGAAAAATCGAAAAATTAAAGGAAAGGAAGGGAAACAAATGAAAAGGTGAGTAAGGAATGATATGGGAAATGAAGATATAAATAAAAAACCATGTTCTCGCTACCAAACACATTTGGTGCGTGACACCGCTTCGACCAACTTCGGAACAATGAAGTCAACCAAAGTCTCACATTTTCGAAGTGAAGTGAATTTACCTCGAAGTCACTTCACTTCGGCGGCAACACTAATCAAGATATGACTATGCCAGAAATATCACCTTGATATGTATTTTGCATCAGGAAATCAGTGCAAACTTGTTTGTCCTAGATTTAGTTGGTAAAGTCAAATCAAAAATCCACTGAATTATATAAGATTATATACAATGATAAAGCTTGATATAAGCATGACAACTTGGTATTAAATGAACAAAGATTGCAAGACAACCAACATTCTGATGTAAATGTGTCATATCTTACAATTGTATTAACAATTCTCCACCAATTTTTGTCTCTACTACCACCACTTACATGGCACTGTGCCAGCCATGTCACATGACCGATGCTTAGGTAAGCTGGAGTTTGAAAAATTTCACCAACTTTGACACTTGTCTTTCTCTTGTCTCAGTCACACTCTAAGTGCATCCTTCTGGCCTTCAAGCCAACATCCTCTTCTCTTCCTCCCTGTCCCTTCATGGTGGTACCTCTGACCCTCTGTAGTGGTTTCTCCTCCTCCCTGGTCCTCCTCCTTGGTCCTCCTCCCTGGCCCTCCTCCTTGGTCCTTCTCCCTGGTCCTCCTCCTCCTCCTGGTCCTCTTCCTCCCTGGTCCTCCTCCTTGGTCCTCCTCCCTGGCCCTCCTCCTTGGTCCTTCTCCCTGGTCCTCCTTCTCCCTGGTCCTCCTCCCTGGTCCTCCTCCTCCCTGGTCCTTCTCCCTGGTCCTCTTCCTCCCTGGTCCTCCTCCCTGGTCCTCCTCCTCCCTGGTCCTCCTCCCTGGCCCTTCCCTTCTCCCTTGAGGCAGGTAACTGTGATGTCTCTCTGCTCTCCTGTATCAATACTACATGTGTATATCCCAACCCCAATTAAAATTTGACTTGATTTATAAAATGATAAAATGTGTGTCAGATTGAGAGAATTTGAGACTTGTTAGCAATTTCTTAGCAGATTTGTTTGAAGTAGTCTGGCATTATAAAACATTGTCAAGAATGGCAGATGTTCACAATGTGTGTCATAGTTGTGTCTTTGGTGGTTTTCCCCAGTGTAGTCTAGCTATCTAAAGTATTGTCAGGCTGACTGCAATTATGACAGATATTATATGAATTGTATGCTAGACAGAGCTTTACAAAGCTATGTCATTTCTGGGTCAATTGCCTGATGGCCCTGGACAAACTTCGACCACCACCACCATAACACCGTGACCGTCACCTCAATATTACCATATTTAGTAATGTAAAACCTTAATGATATCAACATCATTTGACCACTCGTCCAACATAGTTGATGTGCATTGGACCGGCCAGACCTGCAGTCCTATGACAGCGTATATCCACTGTGGTAGTCTGTCTGTCCTATGTGTGTACATGTTGCTCTTGTCTATCTGGACCCCAAACCCTAACCTGACCTCTGGCACTCTGTCCCGTGACTCTGCTCTATGCCTCTGCCTCCTAAACCTATGTCCCTGCGGGACATCCCATTACATTTGCCCCCCCCCCCCCCCAAGTGTGTGCCTCCAGGGGCATATCCTCCACTACTCCAATTCCTGTTCTTTGTCTTCTATACTTCCTTCTTCTCCATCACTCTCCAATTCCCCTTCTAGCTCTAGCTCCTCACTCGCATCTCGTTCTGGTAGGTCTTCTTTAACATCTTCACCGAGTATACCCTGCATGATTGCAAGTGTTGTGCCATCTTGTGGAATGAAGTGTTGTAAGCGTCAGGCATGGAACAGCCCTTGTAGAGGGAATCCTTCAAGAGTCATGAGGGTGTATGAGTTTCCCACTCTAGACACGATATGTCTCGGTGCCGACCAATGGGGCTGTAGCTTATGTGACGATGCTGTTGTCATATCTAGTGCATTAGTGTAGACTTGAACTAATTGATTCGGTTTGAAAAGAACTTCACCTGTGATTGACTTGAGGACTTGTCTGTCGAAGGTGGCTTTGCGTTTGATTGTGTGTGCTGTAGTGTGATCTGTGCCATCTAAGTGTTGCTGATCCGCATAAGCCATGTGCACGTCAATTTCCATAGTCGAGGGATGTTCATTGGCTATGGTTGCTGGTGTGGGGACGGTATTAACAATGAGGCCTAGCAGTAGTTCTTTTGGTGAAAATTGAAAGGCTGGGATAATGTGCTTGTTCAGTTGTCGTATCACCATGTCAAAGTGATCTGGCCATGCTCAATGTAGGTCTTCCACTTTTATACCCTCATACTCATCCTCCCCAAGGTTCAGGCTGCATAGCTGTTTCAACTGTCCTAATAGCTTCACATTAGCATTCTCCACGAGTCCATTAACCCAGGGGGAGTATGCTGCCACTACTTGATGCTTAGTGTCATGCGCTGTGCACCACGCACGCACGTCACCATTATCGAAATGGGAGCCTCCGTCCACCACGAGCATATCGGGTGCGCGAAATGTGTGTCTGATGAACTTAAGTCCATCGACAGTTGTTTCACTGTACTGTATACTTTCAACTTGAAGCCCCATACAAATTGCGAGTAAGTGTCAAGAAGGAGCAGAACATTATGGAACCCATTCTTTCCTTTGGGTAGGGATAGGTAGTTGGTGACGATGAGTGGGTTGATCCTCCATAGTCATCCTTCCTCAATGGCATATCCTAGTGCTCTGTGTTGTGCCCTGCTACGCTTGCGTTCTGACTTGGCGCCATCTTGATTGGTCAATGCCTCCACGACTTCTAGAAATAGCGGTTCTTCCTGAAAACAGGTCCTTAATTCTGAAATAGTAGAGTCAGCTATGTCAACATGGAGTAAGTCATTGACTAATCTGTGCGCGACTTCCCAGTCTTCGCTAACAGACCACATGCTTCCGTCGCCGTCTATTTGAGGTCGTCCTGATGCTTGACGGCTCAAAGTGTCTGCTGTGTTGGAACCACTGGGTCGATGGCGTACGTCCACAAGATGGTATGCTAAAATCCCGTCTCTCCATCTTGCATGAACTAGTGAGAGTTTCTCACTTAGTAGCATGTCTCACAGTGCTATGCAGTCAGTCTCTACTTCCACCGGAAATCCCCAAACAGTACCACCTGTTATGCACACTGTAACACAGGGACTTGGATGGAATACAACAGTGGTCTCTGATAAGAGAGATTGCGCTGAGGCTGATGTCTACGACATCTGCCTTTTGAAAGGCCTTATGACGTGGACGGTGACTGCAAGCACGTGGAGTGTGCAGTCACAATGAAGCTAAGTCCTGTCTTGGACTTTGTACAAGGAAGCTAGACGAGGTGTCTAGCTTTTAGTGGAAGTGGCTTTGGAGCTTAGTTACATCTAAGACAAGTACAAGTTGATCTCTAGCCAACTAGGCTAAGTACCAAGTAGATTCAAGTTAAGGAGAATACAATGGTAAGTAGGTCGACTACTTATAGGGAACTGGTATCGTAGTTCAAGCTGAGACTGAACTATAGGGGCGAAGGGTAAGTACTAAAGGAGACGTGTCCGGAATGGTGAGCTAAGTATAGTACATGAGTCACGTATGAGCCAGAGATAAGAATAGACGTGAGTCATCAATCATAGATCAGGGTCGAGGGTATCGACAAGGGTTGATCAAGAAAGGCAATCAGGCCTAAGGGTTTGTACACAGGGTAAAGGGTAAAAGGGAACAATACCGGAGAGCCGGTAACCAGTCAAAGAGATGTCCATGGGGTTTGCCAAAGTGGCAGTGACCTCTGATAGCACAGCGTGCTCTAGTTCGGGTGCAGCCGGTGCATGTGACAGTCGTATAGGAGGAAAAATGAATAGGGGTTATGTTAACTGTAACACCACCAAAGTGATCAAATACAAACTTGAGGGCTGCAAATTCTAGTAAGTACAGCTTATACCTTTCCTCTGCTGGGGATGTGCATTTCGACGCAAATCCTACTGGGTGAACCTTAGTTCTCATCTCTCCCGATGTCACACACCAAACGTGTTTGGTAGCGAGAACATGGTTTTTTATTTATATCTTCATTTCCCATATCATTCCTTACTCACCTTTTCATTTGTTTCCCTTCCTTTCCTTTAATTTTTCGATTTTTCAGCGATTTTCAACAGTATTACGGCATCCCGCATTTTTACGGCATTTTGCATTCAACGAGGTTTATTCACCTTTCCCCCATTCACATGCTTCCAACGCTCTCCCATCTTCACCCACTACACTCTCAGACAACCTCAGCATCAGCCAGACCATGCAAAATTGCACCAATACATACATCGAAAACCGCGTCTTTATTCATCCTGTCCTCATCACCCTACCATTTCCAATCCTCTTCAGCGGCTTATATTCGTCGAACCATTCAAACCATTATCCACTCGCACCTCACCTTCATGATCACTGTGGACACCATGCCATTCCATCCTAACGCTCACCAGAGATTGCAAACAACCAAGTCCCTATGCAGATGACCAATCCCTTTATCATGCTGGGGAAGCATCTTACAGACTGTGTATATCCCATGATCCCTGCATGTCGACATTCTGCACCAACAACCACATGACATCTCTGCAGCAGAGCATTTGGATCATCACACCATCATGGCATCATAGCATCATCACTCCATTCCATTCTCCACTGCCCATATGCTGCGTCATTGCTGCGTCACAGCTCTTGCATCATCACCGCACAGCACTTTGTCATGCTTGCATAGCAATTGGTCATGATGACTCAGGTCATGAGTCATGGTTTGTAATGGTCACAGCCCTGCTTTATCATCGCTTTTTTCATTCTCTGACTCATTCTTTGTCCTTATGACTCATTCTCCATTTTATGACTCATTCTGCATAGGATTTGTTCTATTTTTCGAAATTGCTCAGTCATTACCCCTGAAGCGCAGCACATTCATTCCATTCCCCCCTTTCATTGCCCTCTTCATTGCCCTACTCATTGCCTGGAGCGTTGCTTTGCATACACAGACGTACACAGGTACTATACTCTATATAAACCCCTGTACTTTAGCTACAGAACAATCAACTTACATACTTGTGTCCAGCAAGTCATTGCTGCTTCGCTGCAATATCGCCTTGCGGTGTCGACGCCATGTTTGAGACCTTGTTGACTTCACTGAAATTTTGGCATATGTGCCATTTGACCTTTGTGAGGTCAACTGAGTCTGTGGTTGGGGTGCTCTTCAAGGTTGGTTCATAGTTAGAATCCAGTGGCTCACCGAGGTTGACACACTGTTGATTAACAATGTGACAGATCTCTTCCAGCAATAGGCTAGCATTTGAGTGTGTCTTCTGTACTAAGACCGTTGATGTGATCGCCTTAACTTCGTCAGATGGAATGAACTGCATGATACCCGCTCTTCGCATCTCATCCAATACTGGGAAGAGATACTCTTGTTGCGCTGGTGTTAGTGGCCTTTGATGAATTTTCTTGGAGAACACAGTGCCTTCTGGTATTGCTAGCTGGAACTTGATGAAATCTACTGGTTTAACCTCCCTTACAGACAAAGCAAAACAGTCAGCAAATTCACTAACTAAATCACGCGCCTTCTGACGTTGTTCATTTTGAAGTTGTGGTCCATAGTGGACTGCATTGACAATTACATCTACTCACAGTGCATAGAATGGGCCTCTCTCGGTTAGCCTTGTGAAGATGTCATCTGCTCTAGTTGGTAATGAAAATTCAGGTACCTCACCTATCAAGGGTTTCCCCCCTTTGTTGTCAACGTAGAGAATCATTGGTTGGTCCTTGATGCTTGCATGAACGTCGACTTGATGCGTTGTATCCCCTTGGGCGTTATCTTGATGCATGAACGTCAATCGTGAGGGGAAACTGATAGCTGTAGGTAAGCACGGTACTGGGAGAGGACGAAACATTGAAAAATTGAAAATACGATGTTGCATGGATTTGAGTGGTAAAACAATTGAGTCCATGCCATACTCTTGGGTAGCATTGACTTGTTCCAAGATGGGTTTTCCCAACAGCATTCTCCACGATCCTCTGCTGGGGAAAACTTCGAATGACATCTGTATGTCAATGGGTCCCCACGAGACGGTCCCTGTCCATATACCCATTGATGCCACTAGTGATCCATCAGCCATGCGCAATGTGCGCGATGATGGACTTAGTGGAGATAATTGTCTTGCAATGTGTTGGTATGCTGCTGCATTGATGGCATTAATCATGGCACCATTGTCGACAGTAGCCAAAAAATGGACTTTCTCTCCTCTTGGTCCATGTATGACCAGTACCGTGATAAATGGGTTGCTCATTTGAGCTCGAATAGGCTTGCTGTGATCATCCACCATATAAACATCAGTAATAGAATTGCTTAACGAAGAAGGAGGTACAACCAGATTCGATGGTGACATTGGTGTCCCATCGTTTGAGGTACTAGAAGAATGGTGAGACTGCATAGGGGGTGTGTATGTATTATGTACAGTATTGGTCGTGTCTAGCATATGCTTCTGAGGTGTTAGTGAAATGTTCGATTCCAGAGGAATATCACAAAAATTAGTTTGTTGGCGCTCTATAGGGACTACTGCTGGTCTGCCGGATGCGGCAGTCCCATGTAGTTTTCTGGACCCCAATTATGTCCCACCTCTTGATTGCTCCATGCTTCTTGCGTCTCTTTCCAACCATGATAGGGCTCTTCATACTGCACTACTGCATACACCGGTGTCATTGTGTTCATCCCATAAGGACTGTAGTACTGCTGGTTATTGGGTACAACATACTGCACTGGTGTTGTCACATATGCGTAATGTGGTGCAAGTGGTGATAAGCATCATAGCATGTTGGTTATGGTTTGTCGCCATCGTGCTTCCAGTGGGCGAATAGGTATTTCTACCAGGCATTGGCTACTGATGTGTGCTGGGTCTGTTGTCATCCTGCAATTGTAGCACTCTCCTGATCCACACAGTGCCGTACCGGGCCGTAGTGGGTATGGACACTCGAGTGTTGGTATTGTGTCCAGACCATGTAGCTGATGCCATTGTATAATATCTGCCTCATATTGTCGTGTTCCTATCTCCATGCTTGGCCGCTGCATCACCATCGACAACCTTTCCATGATCAAGGCTCATGTAAGCGGTGGTCTTGCTACTGGTGTACCTCATAATGCTGGGTAATTTCTTCATGCAAGGATCAGGGCTGGCATGGGGGCTTGTATGATTGGTGGTGGTCCTGTGCTGATGTTCGTTGGAACTTGTTGCCTTAATGTTGTTCGGTACACTGGTGAGGCTGTGCGGTTGATACTGCTTGGAGGGGAAGTGATATTGTATGCTGACATGTTCTGCGCTTTGAGACGTGCAATGTCTATGTTGCATGCCCGATTCTTCTCCAAATCCTCATGTCCTCTTTCGATCTTGATGCTGGGAACACTTTGTATGTCTTGCACAAACTCATCCCATGCAGAGTAGCTGCATGTGAGGTTCCTTGAGGAGGTTGGGTATGTTCTCGAGCGCATATTCCACCAGAGCAGCGTCCACATCTCCCATGCCCAATGCGAGCCTCAAAACCTTCATAGCCCACGTAATGTGTGCATAGTTCCCCATCCTCCCATCTGGTAGCCATATACCAATTTCCTCTTCCTTCAATACTTGTGCTTTGACCTGTTCTTTCTGTTGCACGCACGTTAATTTGGGTGGCTTGGATGGTGGCCATTGCTTGAAGAACGCTGTTTTGAGACTTTGAAACATAGTCAACTGAGACGATGTGAGGCCCTGGAACCATTCACCTGCTAACTGACCTGGCGCGAGCTGCATCCCTAACCTCAATATGCATTCTGAGTCTCCCCAGCTCACAGGGAGCAATAGTTCAAATTGCACAAACCACACTGATGGTTCCTCCTTTTCGCCATAATCACCATAAAATAATGGGATCGCACGAGGATTGTCTGCTGCCATGACTGTGGCTGCTGTGCGATTAATTGGTAGAGCTGATGGAGTGACTATCGGTGGGGCTGCTCTATGTGCAACTGATGGTACTGTTCTGGTCTTGATTGGTGGAGCAAACATTGATACTGGTGCAGGCCAGAATTGGAGTGGTAAATCAATCTTTGGAAGTGGTGGTATAGTTGGTGTGTTTGGTTTGGTTGGAGTCAATGATGACTCTGATGAGTCTGGGGAGTCATTGTTTTGTCTCGGTGTGAAAAACGCTGGCCATAACAGTACGTCCGTATCTGTGCTCGCTGTGTATGAACTGTGGGATGTCTGTTGATCAATATACGTGGGTACTGAAAATTTTCTCCACTGTGCTGGCGTGCTCATTTCTCTGTCTGAAATTGATGGAAACTGTGAAGAGGAAGGAGAGTAGAGTGTGCAACCCAATAATGTCCCCCAATGAAATCTGCCCTATACTCTTTGTGCATTGCTTGTGTCCTAGGGATTTCCTCCCGCTCTCATCACCAGATGGACTGGCCAGACCTGCAGTCCTATGACAGCATATATCCACTGTGGTAGTCTGTCTGTCCTACATGTGTACATGTTGCTCTTGTCTATCTGGACCCCAAACCCTAACCTGACCTCTGGCACTCTGTCCCATGACTCTGCTCTATGCCTCTGCCTCCTAAACCTATGTCCCTGTGGGACATCCCATTACAGCATTCAATGCAAACACAACAATTCAATACAATGATGATAGTAGCAATATTGAAGCATGGGGACAGTAACATCAGTAAACTACCAATTCCTACACAGAGTTTGGATTTAGCCACAGATTCTCACAGTGTGTCAGACACCCCAGAGTCCCAGGATCCCAGAGCCACAGAGCCACAGATTCTCACAGTGTGCTACAGACTTACAGAGCTCACAGAATTGACCACCAGATTTTTCACTAAGTCATTTCTATTACTTCAACATTGATACTATATCTTAGTAGGATTGAAACTTGCTATTTGTATTTTGTTTTGTTCAAGTTGAGGTATAGCATTTTTCATGATATTATTTCTTGAAGAATGAAGAATTGGTATATAGTTGAATATGTAAAAATGCGAATTTGTCTTGTCTAAGTTGAGGTGTAGCAATGGAATTTGACTTAAGAAGATTTTTCATGATATTGTCTCTTGAATAATTGGTATATAAATGACATTCTGACTCCCTAAGAACAAAGACACTATGGTGGAATGGTAAGTATCTTTGATAATTATATGTCGTGCTGAACCCATGAGGCTGTTCAACTCCAGACATTGCCAGTTAAAAATGTCCAAGGTGCGAAATTATTTTGTCTTATTTGTTACTGAAGCTGTTGGCACTGTGGCACTGGGAGGTTCTGTACAGAGCTGTCCAGTGGGGACCAAGCTATGGCACTGTGGCACTGTGCAGCTCTGTACAGTTCTGTACAGAACATTGTAGTTTACTGATGCTGCTGTACGCCAAAAGGAGAGTTGGGTCTGAGGGATTGTCAGAGATAGGGAGAACTTTCATGATGCTGCCCTGACAATTCAGAAACTCGATTTTATCACGAAACTTGCAGGACGATGCTACTGCAAGCACCATGCATTATTCGTTGTTGGCAACTCATAACTTCGGGAGGAACCTTCGCTTTCCGGATATACTAAGTCTCCCATTAATTCAAAGCGATGCAATATTAAGTTTTCGTTGCATAGATGAGACAAAAAACGTTAGTACGCACAAGATGAATCTAAGAAAGGAGATGAGTAGGAAATTGAGTTTGTTCAGGTGTCGCTTGTATGCACGCCTCAAAACATCTTGCGACTTTCAAGTTGGGGGATACGATGGAAACAATGCCTTATTTCATTCATTCAATGACCTGAACGCGTACCAGGATCCACCGGGAACTCGAGAACAATAGAATTACTTTGTAGGACTGCATTAATTATACAAACAATCGAGTAACGTGAAAAACAAAATACAACGATCATGAAACATCGTAAGATCTTGCTCAAAAGTGGTAGCTTGAGACTGATGTCTGAGATGAACCTGGGGCGTGGAGGAGATGTTCCTACATGCACAGGTCAGGTGCGGAGTTGCGAGAGTGATTGAAAATACACACCTTTGCAAGTGTCTGCCCTTCGGATAAAATTACGAGGCAAGACCGCAGACCCTTCAAACACCACTGCCTTTCGAGCCACGAGAGGAGATTATGGTTCCAGAAAGACTTGAATAAGTGGTTGAGTTGGTTATCCCATGGGTGTGGAACTCGCGAGAGATGGAAGGCCCAATTGTGGCATGCGTACTTGAGAGCATCGGAAGACGATTGACTTCGTTCTCGTGCCCCGTTTGCGAAACTTGAGAAGGCCTTCATAACATGGATAACATCCATCTCTGGATGAGAATGACCCTGTGGTGATGCAGAGGTGGAACGATTCTGCTGCCTTAATGCCAGGAACGCCGGAAACATCAAGAAATCCGGTAAACTCTGGAAGTGCTGAATTACTTGAAAGGCTGGCAATAAAGGCAATTCTGGGATGATGTACCGGGTGACTGCGTCAAATGTGCTGGAGAACTCTTCCATTGATACCCAGAGAGCCGCCAGAGGAGTCAACTGCCATGCTTGACCATCGGGCGTATGCAACCAGTTTCGCCCGCTCTGGGTCTGCAGCCACCCTCTCCCATCCGGGGTTGGCAACCAGTCTCTCCCGTCCGGGATCCGCAGCCACCCTCTCCCATCTTGGGTCGGCAGCCAGTCTCCCCCGTCCTGGGTCGGCAGCCAGTCTCTCCCATCCTGGGTCCGCAGCCACCTTCTCCCGTCCTGGGTCGGCAGCCAGTCTCTCCCGTCCTGGGTCGGCAGCCATCCTCTCCCGTCCTGGGTCCGCAGCCAGTCTCTCCCGTCCTGGGTCGGCAGCCATCCTCTCCCGTCCTGGGTCCGCAGCCAGTCTCCCCCGTCCTGGGCCTGCAGCCACCTTCCCCCGTCCCAGGTCCGCAGCCACTCTCTCCCGTCCTGGGTCGGCAGCCACCCTCTCCCGCCCTGGGTCCGCAGCCAGTTTCCCCCGTCCTGGGTCTGCAGCCACCTTTCCCCGTCCTGGGTCTGCAGCCACTCTCTTCCGCCCCCGATCTGCAGCCAGTCTCTCCCGTCATGGGCCGGCAGCCAGCTTCTCCTGTCCTGGCTCGACAGCCACCCTCTCCTGTCCTGGGTCGGCAGCCAGTCTCTCCCGTCCTGGGTCGGCAGCCACCCTTTCCCATCCTGGGTCGGCAGCCACCCTCTCCCGTCCTGGGCCTGCAGCCACCCTCTCCCGTCCTGGGTCCGCAACCAGTCTCCCCCGTCCTGGGCCTGCAGCCACCTTCCCCCGTCCCACGTCCGCAGCCAGTCTCTCCCGTCCTGGGTCCGCAGCCACCCTCTCCCGTCCTGGGTCCGCAACCAGTCTCTCCCGTCCTGGGTCCGCAGCCAGGTTCCCCCGTCCTGGGTCTGCAGCCACCTTTCCCCGTCCTGGATCTGCAGCCAGTCTCTCCCGCCCCCGGTCTGCAGCCACGCTCTCCCGTCCGAGGTCTGCAGCCAGTCTCTCCCGTCATAGGTCCGCAGCCACCCTCTCCCGTCATGGGTCGGCAGCCACTCTCTCCCGTCCTGGGTCCGCAGCCAGCTTCTCCTGTCCTGGGTCGGCAGCCACTCTCTCCCATCCTGAATCGACAGCCAGCTTCTCCTGTCCTGGGTCGGCAGCCACTCTCTCCCATCTTGGGTCGACAGCCACCCTCTCCCGTCCTGGGTCCGCAGCCACCTTCTCCCGTCCTGGGCCTGCAGCCACCTTCTCCCGTCCTGGGTCCGCAGCCACCCTCTCCCGTCCTGGGCCAGCAGCCACCTTCTCCCGTCATGGGCCAGCAGCCACCTTCTCCCCTCCTGGGCCTGCAGCCACCCTCTCCCGTCCTGGGTCCGCAGCCACCCTCTCCCGTCCGAGGTCCGCGGCAGTTGTAGCCTGTTGTCTTTCTCAAACCACTCCTGCCCTGGCCTATTCTCCAGAAACCCTCGCTCGCTATGAGTCTCCTGCTGCTGCCGTCCACTCAAGTTCTCCGGCGAGGTTCCCTCATCATGAGGCTCAAGCGACTCCCGCCCAGGGTCTTGATTCCCCATCAACCGCTTCACCCAGGCATTCACCCACCGCTTCCCCCCCTGTGTCCGCAGCCAGGCCCTTCCCCCTTGGGTACGCAGCCAGTCGTTTCCTGCTTGAGTGTGCAGCCAGGCACGCCCATCCTGGGTTCCTAGCCAGGAGTATAAATCTGCGCTGCGGTATCCCCGAAGCCATAGCAGACTCATAAGAGCTTGCATTGGCTCCGGTGGCTGGACAATGAAGGCTAGTGAGCCTGTTAAACTCTGGGGATCGTAAGCTTGCATGGCTTGGCTCTGCTTCTTCAACTCCACGAGGGCGTCCAAGAGGGCTGGGATTTTTGGAATGTCATCCATCATCAAGCGGCAGGAAGAATAAGCGAGTAAGGAGTGGCCCGGAAGTTGTGTGGAATGTTGTACTTGAGGGAGGCTGCAATTTGAGGGGTTGGAAACATAGTCACGAACGGACGAGTGATAGATATTCACGGGGAGATTGCTGTCAGTAGGAATTTCTATGACAGACCGTAACTGCACCAGTGCTTTCTCGACGTCCCTGCCCTGACCAGGTCCAAGAAGCTCTGAGATTTGTGACATCG
The DNA here is from genome assembly GCA_016628065.1 of Suillus lakei. NCBI lineage: Eukaryota > Fungi > Basidiomycota > Agaricomycetes > Boletales > Suillaceae > Suillus > Suillus lakei. Next base: position 88,868 of record JABBWA010000102.1, read on the forward strand.
GCAGAGGGTCCGCAAGGGCAGCGACCACGGATAAGTGCAGGTATGCCCGCTGTGGGTCGGCACATGTAGACAGGATACGGTCATATAACTTGTACACCTCCGTTCCTGATAGCAGTTCACTTGTTAATTCGAGCATGAGCTGAAGCCGATCGCGGGGATCATTGTATCCATCGTCGATAAACTTTATCATCGTAGACGCCACGATGAATCGTCTGCCCGCCCGGCTTGCCAGCCGCGCAAGTTCATCTGTCGTAGGCCGCGGAAACTTAGAAATGCGACCGTGCAGTTTGGTGAAGGAATGCTCTAGGAAAATATAGATGTCGTTGTCAACATCTGCGCCGTCCAACGAGATGATCTCGGCAACGCCCTCCCCAGATATTTTTACTGGTATCTCGCATACAAACAGGTGCATCGATTCTTCTTGAATGGCTTCACTGATATGTGCTTCTGAGCGACTTGTGAGCAGGACGTGAATGACAGGAAGATCAGGTTCGTGGAGAGCTTGGCCGAGTAGGGAGATGAGATCCGCAGCCTCGGTCTCGGATATGCATTCATCAAGGGCATCAACAATAAATGTCAAAGGCGCACAGTCGCGCAGCCTGATTCGAAGGTTCCGCATAGGTCGGATAAAGAGCGCATCCATCTGGTCGTGAAGGGATGCGTCAGGATCTAAAAGTGCAGGATTCTCGCGGATGATTCTAGTCACTTCCGTACGGATGCTGGGGAAATTTGTGGCAAGCTGGTAGACAAGCGTCGCAAAAAAATATCCAGTCGTGCAACGTTTCGTGTGCTTGCGGGAGAAGAAGAAGGTTCCCGCGAGCCGCTTTTCGACGTTTGTCTGCTCTGACACTTTAAGACCTCTCATCCTTTCAGCCACAGTGAACGCAACAGCAGACTTTCCGACGCCCGCCGTGCCATGCAGCCAAATGAGTTGCCTCCCCTCTTCTCGCTTGTCTAATATTTCGTTGATGTGGTTGAGAAGAACTACCCGGGTCCCTTGCAAACATTTGGGATGGGGCTGGCGTTCACGGGAGTCATACGCAGCGCCCTTGACGGCAATCTGGGACAGCTTCTCCCAAATTCCTCCAGATGATCGAGAATCGCCAGGAACTGTTGGTGAGGTCAGACTCAACCAAGAGAAGGGATAAGGGACTGGATTACTGACGTTCATCCATGGTTTAGAAAGGCTACTGATAAATCCTAACTCAAGATGTGAGATGGGATGGGGGAGCTTCGATGAAATACCACCTAGTTTTTGTTGCACGTAAGGTCAAAAAAGATGCTCATCTCGAGGGACAACGTACTTGAACTGTTTAACGCCTGAAACGACGTTTTGGTGTCAAGCTGTCCAAAGTATGCTGGACGGTAATGAGCTGAGCAGCAAGAGGCACACCGAGACGATAAAGCAGTTACGGTAGTGGTGGATATTGCAAAACGTAAGAGCTCCTCGAGATTAGTCCAGCGGTGAATTGTTCAATCGGTTTCAGTGCTGTGGAAAGCTCGCTGGATCGTACGATAGTGGTGCGGAGCGCAGTCGAATGACGAGCGGGCGCTCGTCTGGTTCCACGGAAGATGTGGGGCTCTGTGGGGAAAGCATCACCAAGCGGAAGCGCTGATGTCCCGCGGGCCGACACCGGGGTATTGCAATTTGTTAACAAGCTCAGACCGATGACTTGACCAATGGCTGAAGGCTGATTAATAAAGATCCCAGAAGCTCAGGTCAATCTTAAGATACAACATTTGATATCTTTCTACAAACCATATAGCATTTCATAGCAATCAGTATGTAAGATACACCAAGTACAACAAATTATGCATGCCGAGCAAGTAATACAAATGTGAATATAAGCCCGAAACATGGCATACCAGATGACCCCAACCCCAGCAGGTAATATCAAAATTCTGGACAATGTGAGCGGATCAACCGCATAGCTGTACAATGTATGGTGTGTAGTGAGTGGCGTGAGTGAGGGTGGGATGCGGATGAATCAATCATCGCAGCGTGATAATCATGATGAGCCAGAGATAGCAGAGTTGATGGCGTTCAAAAGAATGTTGTTGTAGTCTCCACCCATCTCCCACAGGGCGTAACCAGCTATGCCAGCCTGTTTGATGAAGTTTCCCTTTGCGGCTGCAGGAATAAATTAGCTAAATTCCAACTGTAAAAAAAAGGGAAACGTACTGAAGGATTGGGCATTGTCGTAGGCGACCATGACTTGTGTGTTGGGGTTGTAGACATATGGCTAAGAAAGACGAGAATCAGACCGGTGAAAACTTCATGGAAGAATATATATATACCGTCTGGCTGCAGTTGTCGAAGCGGCTAGTCATACCAGAAGCGACGCTACCGTCCTCGTTCAAGAAACCGCCAGCGATGAGGCCCCAGAAGTTGAAGTCCCCAGAAGCAGGTTGGCTGATACCGCAAGCATCTGGACCGGCAGCATCCCAGCTATCACCGGTGACGGGTGTGCCAGTGTTGAAGCTGGGGTATGAGGCCAGCGCGTTATCCTGAACAGCTGCCGATTGGCTGATGGAGTAGCCGTGTCCGTAGCTAGGCACACCAAGGACGATCTGTTTAGCAGAGAACCCAGCGGCGGTCCAGAGCTTGACGGCGGAAGTCGCAGAGCCGGTTTGGTCAGCAGCTGGAGCACAGGAGTCGTCCAAGGGAGAGTTGGGGCCCACAACCTTGCTGAAAGTGTCGCCGTACACGTCGTAGTTCATGATCTCTGCAGAAAATATTAACGGCTGTAATAACAAACATGACCAGTCTACTAACCAACGTAATCCAAAACCTGGGCAAAACTGGTCAGGTCAGTCGATGGGTTGCCCGTAGCATCGTTCCATGGCTTGACAGGGGTAGCGGCAGAGAGAGAGACAGTCGGCAACGCCGTCTTCAGCTCCTGGAGCATAGATAGGAAATTGGCAGTATCCTGAGGTGACTCCGTGTTGCAAGAAAGACCATTTGTGCTACCCGGGTATTCCCAGCTGAAAAAAAATCTCAACGCCGAGAATAACCGTGTCCAATAAATATACATACTCGAACTCGACACCTTGGAAACCATACTGGTTGACCATGCTGACAATCGACTGGACGAAAGTCGTACGGTTGCTTGAGGTGGAGATAGACGATGAGAAATAAATCGAACCATCCCAACCACCAATAGTCAATACAGGGAAAACGTTCTGTCGTCTGGTAAGCCAATCATCGACCATCAAAAAAACATAATCATACATTTTGCTTGGCGGCAGTGATGAAGGTAACAGGGCCGCTAGGGCCACTGTCAGTGACAGTCATTATGGCAGTACCAGCAGCGGAGGTGATAGCTCTGTAAACCAAAGTAAGAAAAATTGTGCGTTACGATTGAGGGGTAAACTCACCCGAAGTAAGACATCCTGTTGAAGCCCCCCCAGGTAATGTTGGCGACCGTGTAGTCAGTGTGCCAGTTCGCGAACCAAGCCATTGCGACGGAGCCATTACCAGGGTTCGTAGGCGTGGCAGTAGACCCTGGGGCACTCGAGGTAGGTGTAGTAGCACTCGGGGTAGGTGTAGTGGCATTCGAGGTAGGTGTAGTGGCACTAGCAGCAGATGATGATTTGAGAGAGCAAGTTGGGGCTGCAGCTGCAAACGGTAGCATGAGCAGCGAAGCAATCGCCAGAGAAAATTTCATGATGATCAAAAGTTAAAGATGGACGTGGACAGTGAGTGAATGAAAGCGAAAGTTGTTAGGAGGTGCTGACTAGAGCACTTTGTAATTGCAATCAGGACCAAGCCTTTTAGTGTAGCTGAAAATCAGACGGGGAGAATAAAGAACGATCAGGCAGCCAGCTGGCCCTTTTGTAGTTCTAGCGAACAACGTGTGGACCGAACTCACATCATGCTTGGTCAATGCGGCTCCACTAGGCCTAAATTACACGCACTTTTGTTCTTCTTTTGTTCATCATGCACATGGTCAGCTGTGTTCATCCTATATGGGCGCTTAGACCAAACCTTTCTCACGCTTAACGGGCATTGTTCATTGGTAGCGTTGTCGACTTGGTAAGATCCTTGATCACTTAGCGGAAACACTTATGCCAGGTAACTGCCACAGGAAACTATCCACAAATCATCGGGGAGGATTTGCATATCAGGATGTGGCAGACTCTTTGCACATTCATAGATGGCAATCCATGCCAATGCGCCAAAGGTCCTTCACGGGTGCAATGTGCATTGGTGAGCCCCACATGAGAAGTTGCTGCTTTTTTATTTCCACGACTCGAGATGGAGTCCAAGGTTTAGTGCACACCTTATTAAATCAGATCATCACCCACCACTGACCATCATGTAGTATGTCAGATGGCTGGCAGCTCGTGATCACTGCCTGAATGTCGGTCACCGGGGTCAAGTCTATGTGACGGGCCCTACTACTATGAGGTTCATAGGCTACGTAGCTGTCGGCCCCGACATGTGCCACGGGTCTCCGAGGCACAACAACGGCATAATAGGGCGCGATCTCCTTGGAGCGTGTCCTCCGAAATCAGCCCGTTGAGCTATTAATGTCATCACTGATGGGCCGAACTTTTCAGGAGCAAGAGTTTGCTATATCGATAATCGGTCTACCTAGGTGAAACTTTAAACTAAAATTTTGCTATTCTCCAGTAGCTGATCCGACATCAGATACGATATTTTTGATTTTGCACTGCTACGTACGTAACGTAATTCAGCACGACTGTACACGATCATCATGGCGACAAATCTCAACAAATGGCATTCACGAACGGAAATTATTTTACTAACGAGGTTTTCACGAAGGTCACACAGTTGACACAGGCCACCATCGTTCTGGAGTCTGAATTGAATGATCGGTTGCAGGGCAGGTTGAGCATCACACAGCAGTCACCCGAATGATCAACGTATGTAAGTATTCCATCTATGTTGTCGTCCGGCTACACTTCGCGATGCCATCGATCAGAACCAGTGCAAATTCTACGTGTCGACATTTTATTATGAATTTTTCTAGTCGTGAGAGTCGGGGACAATGTACAACGGTTCTCGCTGTCTGCTTCCTTCACAAGAGCTATCGTTCGGTGTTCGCAAAAATTACACAGCACGAGACGAACACAAGTCCTGAACGACAGGCTTCAGTATGAAGACCAAGCGAGAAGACCGCTACCGCCCACCAATCGCCAGCATCATCAAATCACCATCAATATAACAGATGAGATCCCGGGACGCGTTGCGAACATGTTGCCAACGATACAGGCAAAAAAGAAGCGCGGACGCGAGGACTCTGCACGTCTAACTGTATTGTACCCTGTCTTCTCAGCTGCCTGCAGCAATCAGCACGATTGTCTTCCAAGTTCATAACAAGCACAGCGTCTGCGAACCTCCCCGTCAGTTATATCCGTCGGCTCGAATAGGAAACTGACCTTGAGGCGAAGCCTCGACCAAATCCTATCCACCGCCTCTAACAAGTCCGATTCGTACAGCGAGACGTCTGGCTTGGTGTGCTTCGATTCTTCGAGAGCGAAGTAGAGATACGCCTATAGCGATGGCAGCAAAAAACAGGTTGCAGGCCACGAACTCATAAAAATCTGCACGCTCTTGTGCGGGAACGCGGCCGCAAGGCTGCCATGCAGGAGTCTCCCCAAGAGCTCCTGGAGCTCCTGGGGGTGGAGAAATGGGGTATGAATGATCGGGGGGTCTCGCTGGAGGTGTGGTCGTGTTCGAACAATGCATGAGTTGACGGTTGCCGAATGGATGACAGAAGGGTTCATGAAGCTATTGTTCTGTTAGTTCTCCGTCCAACAAATCTATATGTCAGAAAACATACAGCACCTGGTGGGCATGGCTCGCATGCGCCAAATGGGCGACAAGTGACAGACCGGTTGTGGCTCGGGTCAACGTGTTGAGCATGAATAATACTCGCGACACATAAAAGCATAAAGCTGCGATTGACAAGTTAGATAGGTCGTGACATTGGTGCTGAGGAATACCTACAAAATGAGTCTCATGACTGTGCTCGCCGCCGTCGTGTACAACATCGTGGACGACGTGGAAGCATGAATGTGAGTAGGCGTGAGAACTCCTCTCTTGCTTGCCTCATACCTTGTCGACGCCGTAAGTGCAATCTTCTAAGCCATTACACAGTCAAACTCACTGCCAGAATTGGTTCTGCAGGTTAAATATGTCTCGTCGCACAGCAGTAATCGAAGAATTCGACGATGACACTGACCTTCCGCTCCCATCGCGGCCACTCAACACTGGGCCGCGTGGACCCTTACTCGAAGAGATAGGGCACTCCGACGAGGAGGACAGTGAGTCTGAATCAGATGATGCGTCTGCACTAGGCCAAGCATCACAATCGCAATCTCCATTTTACGCCCCAACATCGTCTGGTCAATCGCAAGGTCAACCATCCAATACCATCACTGACATCACGCCTTATAAGAAGTACGTTATTCATGCAGCTGGGCTTCGTTTACTAAGAGTTTATCAGATGGACGTGCATCTACCCTATCTATATTGACGCGAAACGGCCATATGGGACTGGTGAGCGCCGGATAGCGCGCGAAAAGAGCGTTTGGTGGCCTTTGAGCAAGGATATGGCAGATGCGACTAGTCGGCTTGGATTAGGAACCTTGCACGAAGTGCAGAAGTCGCATCCTAGGGACTGGGAAAACCCTGGTCGTGTGCGCGTGCAGTGGAAGAAAGATGGACGGCTGATGAATCCTGCAATCAAAACGAGTGCGCGATTTCATTCTGCGATAACCCTTCCTAATAATTTATTCATGTTCAGAAAAACAACTTCTGGAGATGATATCCTTCCAGATCCAACGGATAAAACAAGATAATATTCCTCGTCCACCATACGTCATGACCCCGCCTGCAGTTTCCACCGCTCAGCCAGCGATCAAGCCTTCTACGTCTGCGAAAGGCAAGCAGAAGTCCAAGGCGGGTTCTGGTGTGGCCGTGCAGCTTTCCAAGTCAAGTCAACAGCGCTTGCCTACACCTCCTCAACCTCTGCCAGCTCTAGCAAGCCGGGTATCTCCTTACTCACCAGCTTTGCCCACGGGAATGCTCATCGAGACCGTTAAAGCCGGTATGAGTGCGCAGGAGCCGGGCGCGGGAGCTGCGCCTGGCCAGCCGGGTGTTCAAAAAGGTAAACGGAAGGTTCTCAGAGTAAGGGGGTGATTTAGGCCTCGGGTATGGAGCAAACTTCATGTACTTTGGAAATACTCGCGAATCATTGAACCCCGGTGGTGAATTCCAACGCACTAAGTCAATGGATCAAACGTTCGGACGACACCAGCTGGGTCCGCACTTCCCACAGCATTCAATGTGGCTGTGGGATGGAGGGAGAGCAGAGGGTGTTTCACGTGTACCGATACTCTTACATCGCCTTCCGGTTTCCGGTCAATTACTTTGCCAGTGAGCAAGTATAGTTAGAGGTCGACCGCCTCTCGTAAGGCACTGCGTCTTACATGCTTCCTAGGCGCTTGGAGCAAGCAGTGCGGATCTAAACCCCTAATTGCCTTGAGGCAAGTGGATCGCCCGCATCCTCTTGTGAAGTGAACGTTGGGTGAACGTGATTGTAATATAGATGGTCTAGATGCCCTTGCGGCGACTGAATGGCGAATTGTTGGTCCGAAATAGTCAGTTTCCTGCTCTGGTGGACATTGGTCGGCACCGATTAGCGCGAAACCACCTTGACAAAAAAAAATTGCAAGACCGTCGCCGCAGTATGCAAACACAAATACCTTAATTTACTGGCACAGTTCAACGCTGTTTAACGTTACCTACGATTGGACAGCCACGAATGCGCCCAAGCCTCATGCAAAACATGCTGGTGATTGAGTAGAAGGGTGCAGATGACAACGCACATCATGAAAGACGCATGGCATGTCATGATAGGTCATGATCTGGAATTGAATTGAGGGCATATATACGTAGTACCCTCTCAACTTCGAGCACCATTCTTCATTCTTCCATCTTCCATCTTCCATCATGAGTTCCTCGCAGGATCGCGTGGGCCGTGTGATCCACCACAAGGACTATTACTTGCGTGGTGGGGACATGGATGTGTTGGTGAGTCCCGGAGTATTTATTGGTCCGTTCATCCTGATGTGCGAACGTCACAGATCGGGAACCATCAATACCGTATACACAGTTTCTTCTTCTATCGTGAATCGTTAGTATGGCGCCAGATGTTGGAGGCCCCTCCCAATAGTGGGGAACGCGGCTCGACTGATGCTCCGAGTTCTTTTACCCTCGACGACGTCAAAAGCGAAGACTTTGAGCGCTTCCTCTGGGTGATCTACAACCCGTATGTGCAATCTCTGGGTTACTGTCCCCACTCACATGTGATTCCAGCCAATACTCACTCTATGATGCTCCTGTTGAGACATGGTTGAGCATCATCAGCCTCGCTCATCGATGGAACTTCTGCAAAATCAAAGACCTCGCTATTCGCGAGCTCGAGAAACTCGACATCGAGCCAATCGAAAAGATCGTGGCATATCACGAATATAAGATCAACAAAACATTCCTTCTCCCTGCATACATCGCGATGTGCAAACGTGAGAAGCCTCTGTCTCTCGCAGAGGGTATGTCGCTCGGAATGGAAACCGTCCTCCGCCTTGCCGACGCACGCGAGCGTGCTCGGCAACAAGCCGCGGAGAGCGGCATTCGTTCGCCGACGTTCGACGATTTTGAGGATGCACAGATGGAAGATATGGTAAGGGAGGTGTTTGGCATTCAGCCGAGACCGATGTCGCCGGGTCGACACTCCAGAAATTCGTCCGGTGTGTTCAACGGTGTCGGCGGGACGGCCATTACGAATGGCTTTGGCTTCGCCGCTCCGAAAGCCAACGGGGAGACAACCTCTGGCTTCAATGGTCTTGATTCAGCGACTCACAAGCCATTTGATACCTTGCACGTATCTACAGAGCCACTTTCAACTAATGGCTCGACAACCAAGGCTGATGGCAAGAAGCCACAAGCTCCGCCGAAAGATGAGAAGCCGTTGACGTCAGAACAGAACGGGGCTTCCCCACCAGCCGCGCTTGGTGCCGCTGATAACAAAGGAAGCGCGGGGGGTAAGCCTAATGGCACAGGTGAGTAACTGGCCGCTTGTTTCAATCTTTTCTTCTAATTTGTGGTCCCCTCGTCATCTTAGCGAAAAACAAGTGAGGATTGCTAGCCGGGTCTCATGCGTAGCGACAATATGGTTTTTGTGTCGTTGTTTTCGAGTTTTGACTACGTTATCGAGGTGCTATGTCAGTGGTTCAACGTTCGGTCGTCATTTTAGTACGTGATCTTGTCGGAAGATCTCAAATCAACCTCGTAGCACTATATGCGCGTGGTTAAATGAGAGTATCCATCCGCATCAGGACAACAATCACCATTAAAATCTCCAAGTCAACTGAGTCAAGGCAATCTTTAAGAGAAAAGCACTGTACACCGCCGACTGCCGAAAACCTATTGACATCCCTTAAACGTTTAGCATGTGAATGATTTAATTAATACGGATGTGCCATCCGATGGAATACAGAGGTGATTGAATGTTGACGACTATTTTCCAATGCCTTAAAGTTCAACAACATCAAATAAAACCACACAATGTCTCCTCCGCGCGACCCAACATCCGACTCCGAAGATGATGACCCAGACTATACGCCTCCCGAGCACCAAGGTGCGAAAACAGCATTTCCTATCGAGACTGGTATTGTTTAACCAAATGCATCAGACTCAGATAGTTCTGAAGATGAAGAAGGAAATGATGAGACTAATGCGACGAATGAAGTGAAAGTGGAAGATCTAGCCGAGAAGAAAAAGTAAGGTTTGCTGGGGAATCCTGTGGGTCAAATATACTTACCTTGCTGTATAGGGCCCGCGATGCTCTATGGGCTAGTTTCCAGGCGTCCGTCTCCGTGCCACCGCCTCCGAAGGTTGAGGAACAGCCAAAGAAGCTCGTGAAGATCGAGAAACGTTACCTTTTTGCAGGGAAGAATATAGTGTATGTGTGCCCACTCATTCCTTGTTACGATGTACTTAGTGATGTGAAGAGAAGTTGTTGAAGTCCCCGAGGACTCGGAGGAAGCGAAAAAGTGGCCACGGTGGAATTCATCAGAGGAGTCGTCTGCTGCTACACCAGCTCCGGATTCTTCCTCATCAACTACCAATATGAATGCATCAGCATCGAGTTCAGCAACTCCCGTGAAGCCTACACCACAGAAATCTGTCCCAATGAAACCGGGTCCTCGCAAGCCTCGTACGTCGTTAGCGGACATACCGACCCAGAAGGCCAAGAAGATTACTACTCTTGATAAATCTGCGATGGACTGGCGCACACATGTCACGTCGAGCGATGTTAAGGACGAGCTTGATGCTAACCGGCGCGGGGATGGTTACTTGGAAAAGATGGATTTTTTGAAACGAGTTGAGGACAGGAGAGAGGATGCTTTTGAAGCGAGCAAGTCTAACAAAAGGCGAAGGACATGAACATAGGGACAAGTCGTTATTGCAGTCGAGTCGTATGTAGGATAATACATGTTTTACTGTACCAATACAGGAACATCAAGATTAGTCATACCTACCTTCACATCACGGATGTTGAGGGAGGAATTCTGAGAGGGACAAGATGGGTTGAGAACTTGGATAGGCACGAGGAATCGCGAAAGAACCTGGTATGATAGCAAGAATGAATATTAATATTTTCAGGCCATTCACGTCCTGCATGTGGCCTTGTGCTCTGACCAATGCGACTTTTGGCACCCACCATCGCAATACCTAGGGAATCATCAATCATCACTGGTCAATCATCCGCATATGACAAAAGTGAATGAACCAGTCACCTCGCTTTCTCACAACCACTGCACTTCCTCAGCGCAGCACTGGGATTACCGCACCACGAACATCTGTACAGCGCCACAGTGTTCGGGCTGACTCGTGGATGCGAGCATCTCTGTGGGTGATACTCGCCTTCCTCTCCCTGATCAAGATGAAGGTCGTCAAGCCACGCAGCAAGATCATCTTCGGCTTTCTCTAATGAGATGGGGCGCTCATCCATCATCACCTCGTCAAAGCGCGCCACCAAATCCTTCCACTCTTGCACAGCAGTGGGGTAGCGCTTGACGATGTTTTGCTGGGTCAGACGCAACTGCGTTCTCGGGGGAATAGTGCCCAGGAGTATGCTAAATTCGTCAGCATATCCCAACTTCTTGAACGCGACCTGTGCTCGGTTGTAGAGATGGCGTTGCATGGCAAAGCCGGTGGACATACCTGAAGCTCTTGAAGGTCCGCTGGCGTCTCTGGTCCCTTGATGGTGAGCGTGAGGCAGATGTACCAGTAAAGCACATTTTTCATGTGTCTCGCATCTGGGGGAGCCTCCATGGCGTAAACCTTTGCGTCCTCCATCGCGCTTATCAGGAATGCAACGCCCTCATCATATTTCCTATCTCCGGGGCTGAATTCCTGAATGCGGCACACTCCCAGATTGCCTGCGAGCTCAACAGCACGGTGCAGGAGCCCAAAGCGTACGAACGGCGTTATCTTCGGGCACTTCAAGCCTTTCTTCGCAGAACGCAAGCCCTCGTAGTGGTCTTTACCCAGCGTAATCACATAGTAGAAGTATGCAAACTTGGGGTTGCGTTGAAGACCACGCTTTGCAGCTTCGATGGCATCGGGGATGCGAGATCTGATGATGAAAAACTTTGCGGTAATCATGTCTGCGAGATCTTCCTCTCCTGGACGACCCTTCGCACGGATGGCTTTGGCGCAATGGGGCAGCGCGTCGGACCACATGACGAATGGTAGACCTATGTCACTGTTGATTTCTATCTGTCCGGTACGAGGATCTTGCATCTGGAAACTGCCTTCTGCAATAGAGAACTCAGTTCGAGTGATGAGTTCTGCGAGCTTTAGACCAAGACTGTAAAGATCCTTGTCCTGCGCACACTTCATCATCGCTTTTTGGTTGTCGGCGGTCGAGGTCATAGTAAGATACGCCTCGCAGCGCATTGCGCCGTAGTCCGTCAAGATATCAACGAGATGATCAGGGAAACGGCGTTCAATTGCTGCCATGAGTTTGTGGGGGTCGAAATGTCTCTGATCCTCCTCCGAAGACAAGGCTTCGAGACGAAGCAGGCCACCCAGTGCACTGACACGTACGGTAAGGTCCGCACTCCGCAGGCAGGCTACGAGCACGTTCTGAAGCGGTGCGTCAGCCTTGCACACACCCCAACAGTGGAGAACTGGGTGTGTAAGCAACTCCAGGCCATGATGTAAGAGCTGGATGGTAACCCCAGGCTTGCGCATGAAGTCTATCACAACTGGAATCAAAGTCCCAACATTGGCCGCCTTGATGTATTTCGGAGCCGGCGGGTCTTCCTGGTTGATCGCAGCGCCAATGGCATGAGCCATGGTAGAAATCGCCATCTCGGCAGCCCTGAGATCATCCGGGTTTTCTTGTATGATCTTGAGTAGGGAAGGGGACTCGAGCGAGATTTCTTTGCGAATATCAACACCTCCATGATGCGTCACGGTTGTAAGTGCGCGGAGAGCAAGATAACGCGTGGAAGGAATACTGATCAAAGGGGTGATCTTAGACACCAAACCTGCAATATGGTCAGTGTAGTTCACCGACGGAATGGTCGTCAATTTCTACCTTTCTGGAAGAGCTTGTCACGGAGGATGGCATCAGCACACATCTTAGTGTAGATGCCGATAATAGCCCCGGTGATTTTCTCGTTTCCTATATTCGCGACGTAGACATCATCGATGTTATGATATACTTCGTTGAAGTTGGCGTGGACTTTCTTCAAGCCGCTTCGTCTAGAGAGATCTTTGGGAAATAGAGTAAGGACTTGAAGCGAAATAACAAAGACACGGATTGCGCTGCATACTCTGACTCACCCGGTAAATGGAGAAACTCGCACAGTACCTTGACTCTCGTGTTCCACCCTTCAGCTTCCTCGATATCGTTTATCAACGCAATGAACTCCTCTGATGGGACACGTGCCACCGAGTGAACAACAGGTTTTGCCTTTTTTGCCTTCGTCTTTCCGCGAGGACCTGGCATGTGTGCTGGAATGACAACAGATCCTGATCAAGTTGAAAAGGATGAAAAGCCAAGCTAGGCCCACGGACGGGGCGATTCGCAACTTGAAGCACTAAGCGAGTAGCGCCCACTATATTATGTAGTGAAAAGAATCTAGACGCTAGTTGTCGTCGTCCACCTGACCGTACCTTCAATCATAAACGATCCTCATCGAAGTCTTGCTCATTGATCTCCAACGCATCTCCAACCAATGACCATCTCCAACGTATTTGCGTCACGCCATGCATGGCTCATTGGCAGTGCCTTCTTCTGATTCAGGCATTTCAGTCTATGAAATCAGCTGACGGTCGAACTTAATGTGCTGAGTTGAATTTAGTCCGAGGCGGTCCAGCTGGGTCATATAAGGACATTCAAAGGAAACCTGGAGAAATCATTCGAGAAGGCGGTGGTATATATGTACATCTCGATTAAACAGTTTCTGTCAACCTGCCAAACTCGTACTAGTACCAAGGTAGTACCGGCATTAACGGCATGCATGGACTCGGGGTATTCTTCCGAGTCCCCACGTCAAAGAATGTAGATCAATGATGGCGAGCTTTGCGTCGGCCTCCTTTATACTTCGGCCCTCGGTAAGAGTTTACGTTCATATCCCGATGCTGCGCTGCGATAATGCATTTGTGTGAAACAAGTAGTAGAACTAGTGTTGAACGTTGAACGTTGAACTAGTGTCTTTGATTACGATTACAAGTATCCGGCTTCGCCATCCTGATCGGTCCTTAGCGGAGCACCACCTTTATTAAATTTACGGCATAAGTTACTCGAACCACGCTGCACACACACAGCTGCACAGTGATCATGCCAGGAAACGTTAACGCGAGTAGCCAAGCAGTCCCAGTTTACGGAAACTATCATGGGTAGGTGTTCAACAAACTCCTTATTCTGTGTCTTTTGATGGAGATATGTATAGATATTACTCTAAGCGTCCTTTCATCCGAGATCCACGACTGACTTTGCTCCCCACTGAATTCTTCGTGGGTAAGCGAGTTCTGGATGTTGGATGCAATGAAGGCTGGGTGACTTGTGAGATAGGTAGGCTAGTTTTGATGCGGTTCAAGGATGTCATTTGTTCAGTCCAGGAACCAGGACAGTTCAGGGAGGCACGTCAGGTCATCGGAGTTGATATCGACGATACTCTTATCAGAGCTGCCTGGAAGAGAAGACGAACCGTCTGGAGTCTTCAGTCTCCTGAAGGTGGAACTACTTCTGAGGAGAGTTGCCCTCCGCCTAAACGACAACGACTCCTCGGTGATGCGTCCACTACGGACAACAATGTTCACAATTATTTCCCTGCATCGTGCGAACATAGCTATGGCCCATTGCCCATACCAGATAGAGGATGCGGCGCTTTCCCGCACAATGTCACCTTCCGAACAGTTGATTGGGTGAAGGACAAGATACCGGAAGATTACAATCAATACGACATCATTTTAGGGTACGTGTCATGGCTGTTCTTGAGGAGACAAGTCAACACCGATATGATAGGTTTTCTGTCTCAAAATGGATTCATCTAAATAACAAGGACGAAGGACTGAAAGAATTTTTCCGCCGAGTTCACCAATGTCTGAAAATGGGGGGTGTTTTCGTCTTTGAGCCACAACCTTGGGACACTTACTCAAAGGCTCGAAGGATGAGCGAGGCTCTCAAAGAGAACGCAAAGTATCTTCAGCTGCGTCCAGATAGCTTTGGGGAGCTCCTGGAGGAGCTCGGATTTAGTCATGGTCAGCGCCTTGGGGTTACTGGCAAAGGCGGTAAGTTGCGTTCATTCCTGAATAATCGAGTCTTATAATATCGTTAGGTTTCCGCCGCCCTGTTGATCTCTACTTGAAGCAGCGATGAGATAGGAATTTCGTCCATGCTAAACCGAAAATATACCTGCAGTGCTGCCACAACGATTGTGGTGCATCAATCTTCACACCTGCAAGACACGTTAATTCACGGTACCAATGATTCGCGTGGATTTCGGGTCCCGCCATGCTGTATTATGTGTATTATGTGTATTTGTCTGATGCACTTGTTTGATGCACGAAAATTTCATGCTCGTGCGCCTTTCAATATTTGTTGTTTTTCACACTGCCTTCCTATGGATGAATTGGTAGCAGCGCTAACCTCATGCGTAGGAGAAGTGCACTGTGTCACCGAAGCACTCCCGAGCGAATTGTATTAGTACTTACCTGGGAATTCAAGCCATAGTTCACGGAGAACTGTAGGTGGCTGTACATCCCGGATGAGACATACGCACTCCCGACCTGGGTAGCAGCAGAGGTCTACCTTGCAACCGAAGCGCCCCCGAGCACACTGTGTGCAGTACTTAGTTGCCGGGGACCTCAAACTATAGTTGGCGGGAACTGTGCGTGGCTGTGCATGTCGGGACGCAACATTCATACTCCCGACAGAGCTTCTGCAGAGCCTGTGCTCGCAAGGCAATGCCGCACTCGTTTTTCGAAGGTCCAATTGTATTCTAAGAATTATCATTGTGCTGCGGGTAAGCGTTCAAGCCATGAGCATGTAGATTCTTGTCAGGTGACTGCAATCAGTGACTGACATGTAGTTTCAGTCAGAACTAGCGAGGTATGTGTTTTTTCCTCATCTCCTCCAAATACTCTGATTTTCTCAGTTGTCGTAATCTTGAATATGAACCAATTCTCATGCATGAGATGTTTATCATTGGGATGATTGAAACATTTACATCCATTTTCGCTTTGGCGCTCTGATCGGCGATACTCAGGAGGGCGTCTGCTTTTGTGCGCTTACGCACAGCTGAGAGGCTATGAAATTATCTGATGGCGTCTCCTAATCTTCAGAGTCACCAATCGGCTGATCGGCTCACTTCGGCCAGGACTTGAATTTTGCAAGATTAAGGACACGAAGAACTGCAGGGACTAAAATAAACTATCGATAGGGTTATTTGATGCTTCCCGCGGACCATGCCGTGACCAGCCCCACATGTATAAGTATATAAGTACTTGAGACTACAAGCAGAGTGCCGAGCAGTCATCTACTTCCCCAGCGAAGCATGTCTACACCTGGCAGATACACACACACTGGCAGGAGTCGCAAAAAGATCCTGCAGCGCCTCTACCGCTCGACTGAGGCGGAAGACTTTTCACAACTGCGACAGATCATCAGAGAAATAACACAGGAGAATCCCAACACACGACACGATATTCTGAGGAAAGGTTGGTGGATTAAATTCCTAAGATTGAAGAGTTTACTGACCCGAGAGTAGCTGCTGAGATTATTAGGCAGCTTGACACGGAGTATCGTTCTCTTCTTCTTGAGGATCAACAGGCAGCTTCGACTTCAAATAGTACTACTAGTAGCGCCAGTTCTCCTATGCAACACCTTGCCCCACTTGATCCTGCTGGTGAGTTAGTAATGCTGAATCCCAGAGAATCTTGCTGATGACAGGCCAGTGTCACATTTTCCTCCCCAGAGTTGGTCAGTGAACTATGACCACCCGACGCCGATGCATCCATATATGCCTTCTTCGTCATATATAACACACAGCATGTATGCTCCCGGGAGTCTGTCGAGCATGGATGATGCTATATATAATCATGTTCATTTCAATGGATAATCTATCGGAGAGCCAGGAATGCTCAGACCATATATTGTATCATATTGTATTCTACTGTCCATAATTACAATAAGTTAGGACAATTAGATGTATAGTACCACGCTGGCGTGGTGACCTCGGCGCTCGCTACATGCCAGTATGTCTAGGTCACGATTGTCAAAATACAAGTGATCAACTAGGCACGAACGATCTGATTGATCGCGGACTTTCAACTTGAGTTATCGATCGAGCCAAGATCGAGCACATGCAAGAGATTCATGGCAAAAAATGAGGTTGACGACCTTGACGGAACGCTTTTTGCCTTTTTCCCGGATCAGTACATACATGATCCCGATCCTATCGACTCCCATCGATCTGTTCAATGTTCTTTCTATAAGCTATCAATGAATACGCACTGATTGCGCAATGCGATCGCCAATAGCTGTGCTAAGATCTCATTTCTAGCTCTTCGTACAATAACACGGAGCAAACTTATTCATGCTCATCGTTGACCGTAGGCAGAAAACAAGGGACGACAGAAACGTTGCCTCCGGAGATCTGCGTATGGAGCGCGCAAGATAATATTGGCGGTGTGAGTCCGTTCCGTGGATTGGGTCACTTCTTCTCTATGAACCTGAAATTGAGAGTGCCTCTTATGTATTTACAATCACTGACATCATTGTTGGTGTGATAATGGGGACGAAAAAGGTCGTCTCCCCTAGGCAGACCCTGGCTACCCTGGCAGAGCATATGTTTAGGACGCCAAGACAGTCACGGTGTTCTCAAATTTTCATGATGAAAATTTTTGGGACGCCCAACTTTAAAAGTCTCCGAGTGAGGGCCCCTTAATAGTTGAGACCGTCGATCGATTCATCAGCTTAAGTGATGCTTGAGACCAGCAATTTGCCAATGCCATCACGTCCATAGGACGAGGCTCTCACTGGGGGATGCAATGGTTGCGTTCTTTGTAATCCAAGTAAGAACAATAAGAAGTTAAGAACGGGGGTTGTTGCCATACATACAATCATTCTTATCATACGATTAAGATTCCTGCCAACGAGTATCGCAGGTGGCGACCATGATTGGGTTTTCCGAATTTACTTTCTCCAATTCGTACTGCGGACATAAAGTGGCGCCTGTAACACTGTAATATTTGAACACCGAGACAGGTAAGCATCATTTGCTGTAAAATTTTCATGAACTATACGTACGAAGGCGAGTGCTGTACTACTACTAAAGTCGATATCAGCGACTCGAGCGGCGTCGCGCTCGACGAGTGACGCGCACGTCGGAGATCATGAAGGCATGCCATGTGGTCTTCTGGCTGCAGTCACGTGTGGGCAGCGGAGCTGATCACTTCCAGTCAACGGTATTAATGTGACCCAGCTTCTTTATGTTCTTTGATGGGCTTGACTTTGCTTGACTCCATCGCGAGACCTACAGTGGCTTATCGGGTGATGCTGGAATTGCAGGGACTTGACGCACAGTGGAGTGGGGGACCCCTAGGCGAGGGCGTCAGTGAATTTACATTCGAAAGGTATTCTAGAGTGCTCTGAAACGCTCTAGGCTAGGTCTGGAATGCTCTAGTCAGGTCTAGATCTACACTTTTGATTGAAATCTTGCAAGAGGCAAAATGTTGAAACCCTCAATATTAATATTTGAGCTCACTCCTAAGGATTGTTCTTACTAATGCAGATTTTTCGTTGTATTACATTATTTGTGTTGTTAATTTCCCCTAACTCTTTGTCAGTGTGCTCGTCATCGTCAAGCTCATTCTCGCCGTTAGCGTCCTCAGCCTATCACCGTTTACGTCCACCAATACCGTTCCGCCATCTACACACCCTTCGTGCATTCAGACACCATCCACCAAGCTACAACATGCATAGGAGCCATATTCTCCGCGTCAAGGCTACTATGATAGCGAGATCCTCGCAAAGTTATATAGAGGGTCAAGCAGTTAACCCTCGCCGGAAGCGAGATTTTTCACTGGTGACAAACATAGTGCCACTGAGATGGTATAAAATAATTTATGATTTATCGGAGGATGTCCCATTATTTTTGAGTCTTGGCACTAATCAGACCCCGCGAACCATCACATTGTACAGGACTATGACTGAACCGCTCTCAGAAAATCACAGTGCTGAATGGGACATGATGCATTCGAGTACATATACTATACATTGTTCCTATAACATGAAAGATTTGTATGGACATTGGAAATATACTTCGGAACACTTGAGTGTAGCGTTGGCGGTAACAATGATGTGTGGAACCTGCTGTGACAGCAGACGTTCGAAGTTTCCTGTACTAGTGAGCTAGGCTCTCCAGCAATCTCAAAATTTACAGCATCTATGAGAGAGGAGCCTCCGTAACAGGTGTGAGACTCCCAAACATAGTATCAAGAACTTGAAGTACGAGGGAGTACGATGAGGACCGGCTTAGTCAGAAGTTAAAAAGCATCACAAGAGAGCCAAGTTCTCACCTCTCTGACCTCCCTGATATTCTTTGCCCGGCTGCACCATGCGCATACGTTCGCGCTACGTCAGCGCAGGTTGACATGTCCTGGGGCGGTGTACTCGACTCCGTGAGTTGCAGAGGTCGAGTGGGCGACTGGGTGCCTGGATGTTGTTGACAGTTGAAAACGTACAGACTCCGGAGACTGTTGTCGTCAGGACTCGAGTGGCGCAGGGTGAGTTGATACTGGCGGTGGCACGAAGTTGTGGGACTTGATGTGATTTACCGTTCTTTCGCAGTGGTTTCCTGAGAGGGTGTGGGAGGGCGTAGGTGATAACTAATCCCGATGCTATCTCGCTTTGTGCCAGTAAGGTTTTCATCGACATCAATGGCACATTGACAGATCTAAGTCATGACCCTGCACGATACATTTTTGGCTTATAGGCCGGCGTATTTAAAATTTGTCTAGGTTTTTATGCCGTATAGTATTTTTAATTGTCATGAGCTAGTGGGGGCGGCCCTAAGACATTATGTACTCAGCCCAGTCTATCACTGGTAGAGCCTCTACGACGATGATGGCCTCGTTTGACATGTCTTTCGCCAAAGATACGAGTAGGCTCCAAAGTGGTCAACTTCATCCCCAAGTTCACGGGACTGACCTGGTATATGCAATTTGTTGTCCCGATGCCAACCTCATTCCATTCTCTAACAGCGTCATCGCTACCCTACTAGATCTTCACCTGCGGTATTTCGGCACGTTCTCATGTCCATGAATTCAGAACTTTAAGTTGTGGACATTTTCACGTCACCCATCGATCACCTTTCAGGTCCATCGTTGGCTCACGCTTTACCGTGCTAGCCTAGTCAGCGTGGACTCCGGAGCCGGCGTGCGTGAAGGCAGCATCCAGCTCAACTTTGGTATTGGCTAAGTTACCCACCACGTTTAGACTCCAAGAACGTGATGCAGAGGCTTGTTCACGCGAAATCTTACTGCCATACGCGCGGCTGGGCGCATGGCGATGCCCGCTTGCCTGGATGTGACACTATCAAGCGCATTTGTTCATGTTTTCCAGAGGGTTGCAGCTATTCTTAACAATTACCAAGAGGCAGGGTCGACGTGATCCCCGCGACCACGTAGTAAGTTAAGCGCGTACATGCGTTCACTTACTGCAGTCTGGTCCTTGATGACTCTTGTGGACAACAAGTGACCCTCTTTACGGTGCGTCTGTTCTTTGTGGTTGATTGGAGTATTGTATTGTGCTGTCAGTTTGCTCCTGGCTTGTTCGATGCCAAGGACCTGTAATGTATTTGGGGGTGCCTTGCCTTGCTTCGTTGTCCCCCACGGGCTTCGTTGTCCCTGTTCGGACAGCCATTTGTACGCTTCTGGCATGTACCGCCTGATTCATTCTTGTTCTTCTTCAACATTTTTCAAGTGTCATGAGTTGGCCTTTTTGTCAGCGGAGTCGCCTACCGCTGATTTTATTTGACCAAGTGGTTGGCGGTGGTTAATTTTAGACTCGTAAAATGTCATTGTCTACATCTTTGGTCTACGCCATCCCTAAGGCCCGTCTCGCTACTTAACTTTAAGTGTGGGAAGCATGTTTCTTTTGAAGGTCTGACCTCATAAGGTGCGAACGGGGTAAACTCTGGGTGGGTAGAGTTCTCACCGATATCAGCTTCGGCAACCGAAAGCATTTTTTCGTTGCGAGCGATGACTCACGAGTACTACTAGTGTGTGGCAGATTTGGAGCTATAGCCAAAAACTTTCAGCACCGAGATCATCGAGGGCACAAAGATTGCTTGTGCTCCTATATGGAAAGTTCTATGACCTGTGAAACATTAAGGGCGCAAAAGGCGGTGTGCTGGATGAGCTATACGCACCAAACCTCTGAAAGCTTTTAAAAATACCCTTAATGACAACAGGTTGTTTGGATGTTTATGATTAGTGTATGGTCATGATAGACAATGAGTACACATGTACATGTAGTAAGATGAAAAATGCGCTGCCATCATGATTGGCAACTTCCCTCGCTATCGATCATTGCTTGCCACCCTTCTGTTTCCGGCCATCCCTAAGTGTTGGTGCTGTAAGGCTGATAGTGAGTTCGAAAGGGAATTGATCGAGACGACAGAGAAACGAGAAGTGAGAGACAAGGTTAAGAGGACGAATGTTGGGAACGATATAAGACTATGAGACCTTCTTAGGAGGAATGCTTGGAGCGGGGAACCGATAGTTAGATTCTGCTGCTGATATGAGTGTACATAGGCAATATATATACGTTTCAACGAGTTGACTAGACCTGAAGGAGAATCGAGGATCATGTGGAATTCAAGAGATATCGGTGAGGAAACGGGTATCGTGGAAGGTGAGCACAAGGTGAAAGTAATGAGAAGAAATGAAGTAGGGATGTATCCACGGAACTTGGATGCGAAGAGTTTCGCCTTTCGCATCCGCGTGTCACATGGACGATGTCGACCGCATGGTTCGAGCGTCTTTATTGTGAAGCTTGGTCGGCGCGTAGAGAATATACGATCCTTACAGTGCCCTCTTCAGCGCTCACCATGCTTGCGTCATCCGTCTTCGGCTTCGTCTGCACCGTCGTTATCTGTCTCGAGGGTGTCTCCTCTTCTTCAGAGAATGATGCCCTGGTGTACGTGCTAATGGGGAACTGCGTCATGATGACACTCGAGAAGATTCCGGGGGATGAGAAAGACTGGTCGAGATCACAACTTTCTTTCGACAATACGCGGTATGCGAAGGTAACGATCACCAGGACGTTACAAATGACGAGACTGACCGCAGCCTAAACATCCGTCAGATGTTGCAGGTGTTTGCAGAGGGATGCGAAGAATGGGGTGCTTACCTTGACATGCGCGAAGATGAGCGTAGTTTCTGACAGGGGCTCGAAGAGAATTATAGAGTGGGGGATGGTGATGGCGGTGATTAGAAGCGATGCGCCGAATGAGGACATGATCAATATTTTACTGCTACGCGAGAGCCTTGCATTTTTCCAGAGCTGCAGTGGTGCAACAACAAGAGCAAAATCCGCGATAACGTCCGCTGTAGGAACCAATAACTTGAGGACCATACCAGTCATAAAATTACAAAGAGGTACTGACTAATCAGTTGCGAGAGTGCCACAGGCTTGGACATCTGACACGCCTGGAATATACACACGTTGACCTTCTGCACGAGCAGCGCGACCCACATGCACGCAAATGATACTGCAATAAGATGAGTGATCCGTTTGTGGACCTTGCAGCCTGAATGGTTGGCGATTCGGATGATGCAAAAAATGACACTCATGCGCGCAGCCCTGAACCAGTCAGTAAGGACTATACACGATGAATAAGTAAACTGTGATGTGCACCACAAAACGGAGGTTAAAGCCACTGCGAGGACCCAGGATGGTACTGATATAAATGTGAGGCAAATCTTGGAGGTGTACTCAAGTAGTACTAACAATCTGTCTGGGGGTTGATCCAGATGCACGCCAGGCAAACAACTGAGGTTAATAGTGGTCAGTTCACTGAGTAAGGCAGCGTGTAAGGAGGGTTCTACCGTCTGAGATCAGTGAAACTGCTGCCCATGCATCTTCCCACCAGATGCGACACGTCCAACCTCTGTAAACAAGCCTGAAGATGGTGCAGGTTATAGCAATGCTATGGGATACAGATCCCGCGACTTCCAGGAGACAATAAACTGAAGAGCCCAATATGATAGCCATTTTCAACTCACCCGCCAGTCGAGTGTAGGACTCCATTTATCTGACAATTATCCTGGACCGGGATAAGGGTGAGTTTTATACGCAAATGTTGGAGGCCAGCCATACTATAAATGACGCGGAAGCATTCATTGTGCATGTACTTTGGGATTATCTGATTATCAGGCGCGTTAACGGCATTTCTAACCAGTGACGACAACTTGCAGGGCCACGAAGACCGACCGATTGGCATAGTCTCACAAAACGTATGGTGCCTGTTGGGGTGCCATGTCAATCACTTTTCCTCTCGCACGCTTTACCCCAGTGTTGAACACACTCACAGATAATGTGCTTCAGCCTCAATATATGCCGATCATGCGAAGAGGGACATACCTTTTTCATGGTACAAAACAGGATTGTTGATCGCAGGCCAGAAGGTGAAAAAAAAAGCAATGAACTTCGGGGTGCCATGGTCGATATTACAGACAAATATAAGACGGAGTGTGCAAAGAACATCTTGCCATATCAAGGGAAAGGCTACACTCATAAGCTACCCTGGTATACATGGAGCATGTGTTGTGTTCCGATTCATATAAAGGGTCGAGTGACAAGGAGTTTGCGAGTGTAGGCGAGCGTTCGTGTCCCTGAAGTAGCTCACGTCAACTGTCACTAGTAAGCCGCAAGTGGGAATTCGAACCTATTGTCGGGCTGATACTTATCGAATTGGGAAGGCCCGATTTTGTCGGCTGAACCTTGCTTGTTCTGTTGAAGCACAGGAGTGAACGACACATGTACAGAGATCAAAGATGAGTCCTGTCTAGAAGTAAAATCCTCTGGCTTACAAGTCCAAGCTATATAGCTCCATTCTGTGTGAATAAAACAAGACCGCCCCTGTGCTTCTGGCAAGCAAAAAGGATAAAGATACGCGAAAAACTAGCTGCAGCCGCCGCGCTGGGATGTCACAATTCATCACCAGGTAGCGAGATGCTGACAGCGGGGAACACACTAGTGAACGAAATATGCCGAGTCCAATTCATATTCTCTCGTACATGCAGATGTATGCTTTGCTCTTTAAGACCTCGTCCAAAGAGGATAGCCGTACTGTGGTATCACTGATATACGCCCAGTCGCGATGCGGTCGATCTGTGTGAGCCAAGCTCTCGGATTCAGGTACCGATAACGCCGTCTGTTCATCTTCCTTCGTGGCTGAAGGGAGGGCAGTGTATGCGATATAGTGACCACCAAGCTATGGGTTCAGTAATGAGATATAAACTCCTCGATCAATGAACGAGATGCAGTTCTCACCATGTTCCCAATATGTACGACTACAGCATATAGCCTATACATGCACCGCTCGGGACGTTTGCTTCGACCGCGAACATACCCTGGCTTGGCATCCGCATACTGTTCTCGTCTGGGTGTCAAGTATGGCGCAATGTTGAGGTATTCTGGGAATGATACATAATCCTCGAGCTTCTTAAAATTGGAAGAGAAGGACATGATGGGAACTTTTGACATCTGCTGGAAGCGTTTCAGGTGAATGACAAGAATCGGTGGGGGCGTGGCAATGAGATAACGTTTATACGCCGCTCGCATAATAACCTTCTTGGACAGAGGGACACCCGTGGAATCAGAGATCTTTGAAAGCCGTTGTAGTGGCGGGTGAGGTGTTGGAGAGACTGTGAGATTCTCTTGGGAAATGTTTGGGGATACTGCCGGTGATACAGCAGTGGAAGAAACATCCGAGTAAGCAGATAAATTAGCAGACGCCCCACTTTCCTCGTCAGAACAACCTTCGCTCTCCATTGTATTAGCAGGTTGTTTCTCCCTGTCACGTGTTAACGTGGGAGCGTGCAAAGAAGCCTGGGATGTATTGATTGGCGACCCCCGCCTGGCTGTCTTAATAGACATCGGCGACTCCGGAGCGGTAGTAGATATCAATGGAATAGGAAGACCACCATATGTTGCAGGACGAGGCGTTGATGTAGAGGGTAAATGATCATCCTTCGTCAGCTCCAAGGAGGGCGGTAGAGGTTTAATGGTATGTAAACCATAAGGGGTATCAAGAGTTGTGTCACCCGAGGATGATCTTGGGGTATCATGGCTATCAGGGGTATCATACAAGGAAGTCGCAGAACTTGAGGGAGATATTGACAACCTGGGACGATCGAAATGATTTGGCGTTGGCGTGTGATGTGCGTTTCCATTGAGGTGTTGCGTATGGATGGGCTGATCGTCATCATCTAAGCTCTCGTTTTCATCGTCGCTGTCAGTGCAGGAATCGGACTCCTGGTTCTGGCCGCTCGACCTAGGTTCATAAAGGCCATTGGCGATCTTCCAACAACGATGACACTTGACCATGTTCTCCCCGTCGAGAACCTCGACCGAGGTAAATAATCTCAAACAGTCTTCCAGACCGCCAAGCTGAGGGATCTTCAAAAACATATTTTGAGTGGTAGAAGGGCCCGCACTAGACTGGTCCTTCGTCTGCTTGAAAATGGAAAATGGATTTGCAGCTCCTCCAGGAGTGATATCGGCCAGGATATCACGAAGATAAGCTGCTTCTTCAGCACTCAATTTTGGTGGTCTGGGAGCTTTTGAACGTTTGCCTGTGATAGAAGGAGTAGGTTGTCGGGGAATGAGAGGAAAACGGGGTGTAGAAGAGACTGAGGGTGAAGTAGACGACTTTTGCACTGGCGACCACGACCGTTTAACTGCCGCTAGTTGCGCCTGCAACCGATCGTTGACGGCGCTAAGAGATGTCGGCTCTCGCTCGATATTCACGTCAGGAGAGTCGATAGGCTGGACGGTGGATACTGCAGTGCGGAGAGATGGAGACGGGGGATACAAATCGTCGTCCTTTGCGCCACGCTGATACGGAACGTCTTTTTTAGCTTTCTTCTCTTCTTTCGAGCGACGTCGATCCTCTCTGGATTGCTTGGTGAGCCCAACCGATACACTAATTCTTCGCCCAAGCTTTGACCAACTTTCCGACTTCTCCCTTTTCTCGCGACCATTGCCTAAAGACGGTTCGCTAATCTCTATATGCTCCCGTCCCTTATGGAGAGTTTCAACTTCTGGAGTCTCGTCGATACGGAAGTCTGGAGTTGCAGCAGGCGAATTGTCAGATTCCGGTGGGTGATGAAGGGCAGCGTCAGGGTGATGTTCGAGGTGCAGTTCGGGTTTGGGTAGAGATGGGTCTGTTCCGGTGGTAGTTTCGTTCTTGGCCTCGTGGTCCGCATGCTCATCCACCACAGTAGCCACCTCGACATCCGCCAAGTCAATGCTACGTCGTCTATGAGGATCTACGACTTCTGTGTTCTCCAATGTCGAATCTCTATGTGGAGTGGCAGGGACTGAAGAAGAACGCTGTACAGGAATGACGCTGAGCGCCGTTCCGGATATATTGCGCAGTTTCTTAGCGAGCTGCTTCAGCTTGTCGCGCTTACGTTCGCGAGCATAGTCCTCAGCCCTGATGCTTAAGCTGAGGTCGTTGAAGTCCTCGTATGTATGGGAAACATGTTTGCAAGCCTGACACACCAGGATGCTGGCCAGCTTACCCCCGAAAAGCATGTCAACAAATGGTGCTAACGTCTCTTCCTCAGGGGGCGATGGATCAGCGTCCGGGGCGCTGATTTGTGCTAGTGGTGATTGACCAATATGTGCACGAGAAGAGCGTTTTCTCGTTTTGCCCTTGATAGAAGGCTGTCGCTTTTTGATGATCTACGATATGTCAACAAGTGAATATGTATTATAATCTTACTGTCACTCACGTCAACCTCCTCCATCTGCATTGCGTCAAGCAGATGTCTTAAGAACTCATGCGCATCTTGCTGGCGAAAGTCTAGATATTGGTCGTATTTCTGTCCAAGGGATGCTAAAAGTTCTCTGGCGTCAAGCGATGAGCAACGATTCTGTTTCACTGGCCCAGCACTTACTTGGGCTTCAAGTAATTTCTCTGCCGGTCATCTTGCATGGCCCACGACTGCCGCAAGAGTGTCACAAACCGATCTCCAATGGGTAATCCTGGGGCCCAAGGGCGTTCATATTGCCCTGCTAGACCATGCCCATTTGTCAACTCAGGTGATCGGTGGGATGCCACTGGAATTGGTGCAGGCAGCTGGACTGCGAGAGGGATTTCCTGAAATAGTACAAGACGAGATAGATGTTGCGTGGCGATCAGCTACAGAGCAAGTCATCAGAACATATTGTTTGTGCAACGAAACAGAGGATGAAACAGACTCACACCCTGCAACACAGAGTTCATGAAACAAGTATTGCCGTGGTTTAACAATCCCGGCGGCAGTAGCGCGCTCTTTTCTCGTTCTTCTCGCGCTTTCCGTGCTCGGTAGATCTCCTGAGGAGTGAGAGACTTTTGCTTCGCCATTCCAGATGCAGTTCTAATAGTTGTAACCCGATGAAAATAACGGTGAAGTCCAGCACGCTGATAATGTCAACCAGAGAGTTGCGCCAACGGGCAATGGACGGAAATAAGAATCCTCAGCATACAAAATGAAAGGGCCAGATAGATCAAGTCAATGAAGCAAGCGCTGCGCCGTAGGTGTGCTTGGATCGCGGCGCCGGCCATATCGCTTACCGCCAATAATATTGACACGTAAGACAAGGATCCGTCTGCATTTGGCAAGTAAACCCCTCGAGAAGAGGTCGACACGATACATCTACTAAAGTTGTCTACAAAATCTTAGCCTCGCGTAGCTAATAGTCATTCAAAACACTTTGCAACTGTCGAAGGAGCGCCCCGTTCTCCTCGGCAGTCCCAACAGTGATTCTCAAACATCCATTACATCCAGCCTCTTTCCCTCTGAACCTCACTACAACTCCTTTGTTCTCGGCGAGCTCCGTATAAACCGCGTTTGCCCGAACGTTGTCAGGAAGTCTGGTTTCTTTATTGAGGATGGGGACCATCAAGAAGTTTGCATTATTGCCACCAATGACATCTCCTACGCCAAGGGCAGAAAGGCTCTCGAGATATTTCTGCAGCTGTTTCCGTGACTCTACGAGCGTTTGGCATTTCGCATGCATGCTTTGAACTGCCTCCTCACTCAGTGCAGCGAGCGCTAACTGAGCGGACGGGGTGGAGATATTGTACGGGGCTTTTGTGTTTGCAAGTACTTGAATTAATGGCGGCTGTGCAAGGGCAATACCGAGCCTGAAGGAAATTGTGGACGAATACAGATACCGATGATCATGTACTCACCTAATCGCAGCGAGGCCAAAGCTTTTGCTCAAGGTTTGCATTACGCACAGATTAGCGTAATCTTTTATTAGAGATGCAGCGCTGGCACCCTCGCCGGCAAAGTCGATATACGCTTCATCGACAACGACGATACCTTTAAACGGCTCGTAGTCTAATATTGCTTTGACAGCTGCCAGACTGATCAGGGTACCCGTTGGGTTCCCTGGTGAGCAGAGAAAAATGAGCTTAATAGAAGGGTCCGCCAAGACGGCCGCTTTTATCTACAAGTTGTTGGTCACTTGAGAAACAGAAACCATGGGAAATGTGACACTCACATTATCAACCAGCAAGCTAAATCGACCGTGTTCACCACCCTCTCCCTCGCTGCCGCTCAGATTGAGGTTACAACGAACTAGCCCAATATCATTTACTTGCGCACAAACGGAATACATTCCATAAGTTGGCGGGGTGATTAGAATCTTCTCGTTTACGGGTGCAACGCAAATTCGCATCAAGAGATCAATGACCTCGTCAGATCCGACGCCCAGAAATACGTGGTCCTTCCCGGGCAGCGATCTGAGAGATGCGATGCGGGATTTTATCTCGTTATGAGAGGGATCAGGGTATCGGTTTAAATCTGCATCTAGTGTCGATGAAAGCTCCTGCTGGCTCTGGTTGAACGATAGGGGAATAGAGTGTCCGAGAGCGTTTTCATTTGCATCGAGGAGGATTCCCTCTTGATAGTCATCGCGTGCACATCGGTAAGGATGGAGAGCGAGGATATTTGGCCGAATGACTTTTTCGATATCAAAATGCGCAGGTTTTATTGGAGCGGTAGAGGGGGCCAGCCCAAGGATCGGCATGGTGAAGAGGTGATATGAAAATATAATTGTGCTGAAAGAAATCTACGCGGTGGACACGACTGATCGAGTCATTCTGGGGGTTCGGCAAGATCGATCGTAGTATACGTAAATTATTCAGTCCGTGCAACAACCGTGCAAAGTCCGTGTCCACGCGTACAATACATTGATGATCAAACTTTCTTGCGTGAATAAAACACTGTACATAGTTAATCTAAGATGGTACTACCCTCCATACTTTGACCAAGCCATCATCACCAGCAGTGGCCAACAGATCTGGATGATCTGGGCGAGGGCACCATGAAACGGAATTGACATCACTGACATCGTGAGCTCCAGATATTCTCGCGAGTAGTTTCGCACTTAGATAGTCCTTGGTGTGCTGTGTTTCCTGAGAGGGCTTGTCAGTCTCGATGCACCATGAAATAAGCGTGAAACATACAGTTATTTCCCAAACATTGATTTTACCATCACCACCAGTAGTCGCGAGCCATCCAAGATTCTCATGAGCGCCCTTCCCAACTCCCCAGGCGATCGAGTAGATACTCCTTTCATGTCCCCTCAGCTCCAATACGGATTTCCATTTATGTTCCTCAACTCTCTTCCATATCCTGATCGTAAGATCATCAGAGGACGAGGCGAGATAACTCCCTCGTGGCGACCAAGCAAGGGACCAGACGGTCGACTGATGACCAGAGAGGGTCGAGAAACAAAACCAGTCTTCATGAAGGGATCGTCTATGTAGAGCTTTATGGTATCGTCATACGAAGCGGATGCAAGTATCTGTCCTGAACCCCTGTCAGTCGTGCACATTATTCCAATGACAGGGATTTGACCTCTTCGGAAGGGTGCCATGCAACACATTTCACGTCCTGACTATGTTCCATGAGTACACCCATGCACTCAAAATCTGCATCGGGTTTAACTGATCGGATCGGATCGGATCATTGAGCAATGCAGTAAGGCGAAAATAATGAATACTCACCCTCCCATATCCATACAGTTTTATCTCTGCTGCAGCTCGCTAGCAGGGTTCCCGAACCCGAATACCCAACGCTCTTGCATTCCGTTTCATGACCTTCTAGCAAAGTCACACACTCCCAATCCCCCGCAGTTTCCCCAGTATCCTCGGAGTCCGAAACATCCTCTCGCTCCCATATTCCAACATTCGAATCAAATGATCCGGTGGCAAGCGTTTTGCCTGATGGTGCCCATGCGATACTGCGTACGGTTTTCGTATGTCCCGTCGGAATGGTGCCTACGTGTGAAAAGGCCAAAGCTTTACTTCCGTGGTCGGATGGTCGATAGCTGTACATTCGCACAGATTTGTCCGCTGAGCATGATGCTAGCAGAGGTTTGGTGGGATTCCATGCGACTTGCCAAGCGCGTTCATCGTGCCCTGCGGTAAAACATCGGTCAGTAAGACGAATACTGCTATTCTATATCGAGGCTACCGGGAAGATCAGAAATGAGCTCAAGCTTGCAGGGTAGGTCGACGTCCATCGCGCCGCTTGCCTTGGCTGACACATCCTCGTATTATGTCTTTGGCTTACATAAGCATCATACTTTTGTTTGCCCCAGTTTTGTCCTCAGGGCCTCAGTGACAGAATCAACTTGTTAAATCAATATTTGCGGCAGCCTTAGCTTGGCACCGGCTGACTCGAAACGCAGGTTATAGAGCGCGCCAATCAAACTGCGCGTACAGGCGTGGTCCAGCAGAGCGAGATCTTCGGGCTTGCCCAGTCGTATTTCCTTCAACCTCTAGTCACATCACGAAGTCACTGATCTCGTTCTCGGGCGCGAAATCAACACTATGGTTTCAACTCCAGTGTGGCACCTCTGCAAGGCACATTTCTCGCTCCATTCTTGTCCCCATAGGAGTGTCCATGATGGCATTTGCGATGGCACCTCGGTCCCAACAAAGAGAACAAAACATCCTACTAAAGACAGTAGGATCGACAGACAGCGGTACTACCGTGGATGATCGATCTTATATCTCACCATAGCAGACCGATCACCCACCGAAATATCGAAAGGATCTACTCACGCCGTGGTTCTGCAGTGAACTCCAGCTCGGATCTTAGTTGCACGCCGAAAGCAAGCGCATTGCTAATACACGGATTTTTTTCAAATCCAATCATATGGCAAGTACTCTGCGTCATATCTGCGGAATGCAACTTCAATCGGAGTTTCATGCAGAATTGGGATGCTAGAAGGTGCCAGAGCCGAAACACGAGCCCGTGGGACTAGCTAATAGAAACAAAACAAGGACAGAGAGGCACGTTCGACTCTAAAACCACCATCCAGAGAATTTGTGCCTGTCAGGTTCGTATTGGAGCACCTAGAGTGTTATCTTGCCCTCGCCAGTGTTCGACGGCGAACAAATCAGCCCTTCAGCGTTGACTCGATTGGTCACAACAGGCAGCTATGAAACATTCTACCCATCCAATGGCAGTTTGAGGCGTAAGTAAATGCCCAATATCGTGGAAAGCATAGACCTTCGCTGCCATGATCTATCTAACCACCCCGAGCCGATTCCCGACAAAGAAGCGATGTTTTGCCGCTCGCATGATATTCACGTGATCGCGTCGACCTTACTCGTCTTTCATCGCGGTAGTCTGGACGACCGCAGGCCAATATTTGTTCTTTCTTCTACGTCGCGGACTACTGTCGTCATGATTTAGAGATGAGGCTCTCTTCACCGAAGCGTTAGCTCGATAAGTAGCATGCAGAATTCGCGCGAACTTCGGCCACAACTGAGAACGCATCATGCGTGTCAGTTCCTGGCGAAACCTTTTACGCAGCATATTTTTAACGTTCTGATCCATACATAAGACAATCATATCATATGATGAACTACTCAGCGGATCCTTGCTCTTTTCTCGTGAAATGGCCATCACGTTTTTCTATTCCTTTGTCGTTGCTGCTCTCAGCACCATGACGGTCGCTGTCAACGCTCAGACATATGCGCCGCTTCAGTTTGCAGGTGTGAATATTGCAGGTTTTGGTGAGTGCTTATACTGCTACCGTTACTCGTCGTATCCAGACATCTGTTCCGCAGACTTCGGTTGTGGTACAGATGGCACTTGTATTGTCTCAGAAGCTGTTCCCCCTGTCTACCAACTGTCCGGTAGGGTTTATCTTGGAGAACCGTTCCACAGCTCTGATATACCTAGCTAGGTGTTGATGGTTTGGGCCAAATGCAACATTTTGTCGAGAATGACGGCTACAATGTGTTCCGTCTCCCCGTTGGCTGGCAGTACCTCACGTACAACCAGTCGACTGGTGTCTTGAACGAGACTCAGTTTTCCAACTACAACATGCTAGTGTCCGACTGCCTGAGCACTGGCGCTTACTGTGAGATTGATATCCACAACTACGCGAGGTACGACGGGCAGGTTAGTGACCGTGCTCCTGTCAACGTTAGCGATGCTCAAGTCGATACAGATAATCGGTCAAGGGCGGTCCCAGCAACGAAATATTTGCTGAGCTCTGGTCCAACATTGCCTTGTACTGGAAGGACGAGACGAAAGTCATCTTTGGGGTGTATGTGATCGCCGCTGCTATCTACGGACCACTGACTTATAGACAATTAGTATGAACGAACCTCATGATATCCCAGTGAGTCACTCGCAAATTTATACAGCAGAATATACTGACGTGAATGTAGAATATCACCACTTGGGCAGAGTCCGGTATGATATCTCTTGATGTTTTCTGTTTCCCATCTAACAACATGATTTCATAATTACAGTTCAGGTATGTGCTCTTTATTCACAGACTTCAAATGTTCCTGAGATTTCTGGGGAATAAGTGTGCAGTTACAGCCATTCGGTCAGCATGTTCGACCATTTCTGTTTGGTGTCTTGACTGAAAACCATGTATTCTGCATTCAGGGAAGCCGGCGCTACCACCCAGATGATTCTCCTCCCTGGCAACAACTATACTTCTGCGCAGACCTTCGTTTCCAGCGGTTCTGCCGAGGCCCTTGGCATGGTACGGAATCCTGACGGCACATTCACCAACCTCATTATGGACGTCCACAAGTACCTCGACTACGACAACTCGTTAGTACAATCATTTCCTTGCCTGTGCCTCCGCTAATACCACTTAGCGGCACACACGCTGCATGCGTGACCAACAACATTGAGGACGCATGGTATCCTCTATCCACCTGGCTCCGTGCAAACGGTCGCCAGGCCCTCAATACCGAAACTGGTGGTGGGAACGTCGACTCCTGTGTTGGCTACATCTCGCAGCAGATTGGCTACCAGGCTGCTCAATCTGATGGTACGTTTTCACCCATTACCGTGCCCTGGCACAAATCAACCGGTATACTTTGTAGTCATCCTTGGATACCTTGGCTGGTCGGCTGGCTCCTTCGCCACAGACTATGTTTTGTCTCAGGTGCCCTACTACAACGGTACCGGCTGGAATGACACACTCTTGGTCTCGATGGCCATGTCGCCCATGACCAACATGCTCGTTGCATCCGTTGTATGATATTGATGTAGGTTGTTTACGTAGACACTCTTTGTAATAATGACTAGGTTTAAGGAACATCATCCCGTTCATCATCCGCATGCCAGCGTAAAGTGATTGATTGATGATTTTGTAACAGGTCTGTACGCTGTTCTTACTACATAGCACTCTCTTTGCATCCTGCGCCGGTGATGCGGACCATCAACTGATAATTAGTGACACGTTCCTAATCTAATCAATGTAAGTGCCTGGTACGTCCACTGCAGGCATCGTTGAATAGCCAGACGACGGGATGCTGGACACAAACTGATTTTGATTCAGATGTCCCTGAATGTGTTTTGTTTTTCCGCCTCAAAGTCTTGAGAGCCAGACGCCCTGCTTCTCCCCCCACCATTAGTAGGGCCCACGGACTGAACTTTCCCCTTAGCTTACATAAGCGCCCACCACACTTTGTTTTCCCGTATTTTTGTTTAGAACTCTGGTTCACTTTGGTTACCAGATCAACTCAGGATTCAACTTGACGCGTCAGCCTTGATAGTATGACAACTCACTACACTCGTGGACCCATACGCAAATACAGAGCGCGTCGATCAGACTGCACGTGCAGGCGTGGTCAGATCTTCGTGCTTACCCACCAGGCACTAAGGTGAGGCTGTCGTATTGAGTCCTTCAACATCTCATCACGAGGTCACATCTCCTTCTTGGGATTCAGTTGCTCATTCTCGAGCGTGAAACCAACACTGTATGGTTTCAATTCCAGGATGGCGCCTCCACAAGGCATATTTCTCGCTCAATTGTTGTCTCCATGGGAGCGTCCATGATGACATTGGCGACCTTGGTCCCAACCAGAGAACAACTAAAGACAGCGGGCTCAACGGGCAGTGGTACTACCGTGGATGTTTGATCTGATATATCGCCATAGCAGACCGACCATCCACCGAAAGGGCTTGCTCTCGTCGTTCCGCGGTGAATTTCAGCTTGTATCTTAGCTGCACGCCTAGCGCAACTGCATCGCCAGCACACGGAATTTTCTAAACCACTTATACGGTAAGTACTGTGCGTCACATCGGGGGAATGCAACTGGATCGGAGTTTCATGCAGAATTGCGTGTGCTAGAGTCGAAAGGCGATCACTTAGGAAACACAAATCCGTGGGACTTGCTGACCGAAGCGACGCAAGCACAACGAGCCACGTTCGACCCTGAAACGACCACTGAGGGACTTTGTGCGTGCCGTTTCTACCTCTCGTCTTTCATCGCGGCAGTCTGGGGATCGCTGGCAAATATCTGTGTTTTCTTTTGCGTTGCGGACTGCTGTCGTCATGTTTTAGAGATGAGCTTTCTCATTACCATGGGGTCATCACCATAGGGTTCACTCTATCTTCATGATGTGAGGGTCTCATCACAATAGGGCCAGCTCAGTAGTCTCAAAATTTAGAGATGAATTTTCTCATCACCGTAGGGTCAACTCATGCAGAACTCGCGCGAACTTCGGCCACGATTGAGAACGCATCATGCCTATCTATTACTAGCGAAGCATTTTACGCAGCATATTTTTAACGTCCTAAATTCTAATCCATACATAAGACAGCCATATCATCTGATGAACCATTCAACGGATCCCTATTCTTTTCGCGTGAAATGGCCATCAAGTTGTTGTATTCCTTTGTCGCTGCCGCTTTCAGCACCACGACGGTCCTTGTCAACGCTCAGACGTTTGCACCGCTCCAGTTTGCAGGTGTGAATATTGCAGGTTTTGGTGAGTGCTATACTGCTACTGTTACTCGTTGTATCCAGACTGTTCCACAGACTTCGGTTGTAGTACAGATGGCACTTGCGTTGCTTCAGGCGCTGTTCCCCCTGTCCACCAACTGTCCGGTAGGGTCTATCTTGGAGAACCCTCTCACAATCTAACATACCTACTAGGTATTGATGGTTTGAGCCAAATGCAACACTTCGTTCAGGATGACGGCTACAACGTGTTCCGTCTCCCTGTTGGCTGGCAGTACCCCACGTTGGACCAGATGACTGGCGTCTTGGATGAGACTCAGTTTGCCAACTATAACATGCTAGTGTCTGACTGCCTGAGCACTGGTGCTTACTGTGAGATTGATATCCACAACTACGCGAGGTACGACGGGCAGGTTAGTGACCGTGCTCCTGTCAATGTTGGCGATACTCAATTCGATATAGATAATCGGTCAAGGTGGTCCCAGCAACGAAATATTTGCTGAGTTCTGGTCCAACATTGCCTCGTACTGGAAGAACGAAACGAAAGTTATGTTTGGGCTGTATGTGATCGCCGCTGCATCTACGGACCACTGACTTATAGACAATTAGTATGAACGAACCTCATGATATCCCAGTGAGTCGCTCTCAAATTTATACAACAGACTATACTGACGTGAATGTAGAATATCACCACTTGGGCAGAGTCCGGTATGATATCTCTTGATGGATGTTTTTTGTTTTCCCTTCTGACAATATAATTTCACGGTCACAGTTCAGGTATGTACTCTTTGTTTACAGATGTCAAATGTTACTGAGAATTCTTGGGAACAAGAGTGCAGTTACAGCCATTCGGTCAGCATGTTCGACATGTTTTGCTTGGTGTCTTAACTGAAAATCATATATTCGGCGTTCAGGGAAGCCGGCGCTACCACCCAGATGATTCTCCTCCCCGGCACCGACTATGCTTCTGCGGAGACTTTCGTTTCAAGCGGTTCCGCTGATGCCCTTGGCACTGTGCGGAACCCTGACGGCACATTCACCAACCTCATTATGGACGTCCACAAGTACCTCGACTACGACAACTCGTTGGTACAATCATTTCCTTACCTGTGCTTCCGCTGATATAGCTTAGTGGCACCAACACTGCATGTGTGAGCAACCACATTGAAGACTCATGGGAACCTCTGTCTACCTGGCTTCGTGCAAATGGTCGCCAGGCCCTCAACACTGAGACTGGTGGTGGGAACGTCGACTCTTGTGTTAACTACGTATTGCAGGAGATCAGCTACCAAGCTAATCAATCTGATGGTACGTTTTCATCCATCATTGTCCCCGACAAAAGTCGACATGCATTTTCTCTGTAGTTATCCTCGGCTACCTCGGCTGGTCGGCTGGCTCCTTCGCCACAGACTATGTTTTGTCTCAGGTGCCTTCCTACAGCGGCAACAGCTGGAATGACACACTCTTGGTCTCGATGGCCATGTCGCCCAAAACCAATATGCTCGTTGCATCCGTTGTATAAAATTAGTGTAGAGTATTTTACCTAGACACGATGTCCGTAATAATGGCTAGGTTTACATAAGGAACATCATCCTATTTATCATCCGCATGCCAGCATAAAGTGATTGATTGGTCATTTTTATAACAGTTCTGCATGCTCACTGTTCCTACCAGTATTCTCCTTACATCCTGTGATACGGATCATCAACCGAGTGACATATTCTCAACCTGACCAATGCAATACGTCGACTATAAGCATCGAACAGCCAAATGACGGGATCCTAGACACAACAAGCCTTGAGGGCCAGATACCTACTTCTCTCCCGCTACTATGGCCGACTGAGAACTTCATGTCCGACGTCCTTCCGCACGTTGCATGCCGCTTCGCGTTTTTCTTGTCCTGCTGCCAGAAACGTACTAATCAATCTTGCGATATGTTAATTGGAATATCAGAACCTTGATTAACATTGACCTCCAGGTCAGTTCCATTCGTACCTGCATTATCCGCTTCTGCGCTGATCTCGTTCTTCAGCTGTTTATGATCTGTATTGTGATACATACCTTTAATGGGCACCATTCCCTATTATCCAGATACTCAACTGGTTCTATTCCTATTTGTGCTTATGGATAATCCCAAACTCATATATTTCAATTTTGACCGCTCACTGGACTCCCCCGGGCCCTGATGGTGTAGCTGGACATCTGGATAGATGGATCTTACTATTACAGGATGGAGTACAACCAGCCATGTTCGCGCCTACTCGACATATCTGTCACGACTTCAGAGGCGTTTCCAAACCATAATCCTCTCCCTATCTATGTGAGTGGTTGAACTTGCAGCGGGCACCTCGTCAATAACTTTCTCCCACACAGATCCCAGAACCTCTTCGTAATGGTTTGGCCGCACGAAAAAAGGTGGTCCACAGTCCACCTGCGGATCGATTGGGAATACCAAGGTAATCAAGAATCCGCCAGTCTTGACGAGCTTAGCCATCTGTCTTCCCCACTCTGGGCGCATCGACGGAAGAAGGGCTACGAAAAACCTATCACTAGTTCAGAGCCAGACGGCACAGTAAAAAATTACGAACAACGAACGTGTAATCGTATACCAACTCGAACTGCTCATCTGTCAGCGCGAAAAAGTCCCCGATACGGAAGGACACGTTCTCGTGGGGAGTTTCTTGCTGGGCAGCTTCGACAGCCGTAGGAGATATGTCGATGCCAGTCACTTTCAATCCTAGACTGGACGCGATGAACCTCGCGTCGTTACCCTGAAACATTGAGGTTATCAAATTGCCGTCGTGATAAAGAGCCATACCCTTCCACAGCCTGGGACGAGCGCTTGACCTTGTCGTGGCCATTCCACCCTAACAGATTCAATAACTTCCCGCAAAGGAGGTTGGATATCTCGTCCATCGAACCCTTCCCATAGTGTCAATTGTTCTTTCCTAGATAACGTTGGGGCGGTCAGCCATCTCGCAACCATCCAGACATACAGGCCATGCTGACCATGTAGCGTCCCATCCGTCAGTTGCAACTATTTCTCTGAACCTGGCAAATACCTCTGTTTGTGTGGACATGGCTTTGAGAGACTCGGGAATACCAGTACGTCGTCTGATCTTATATGATGTGCTTATGCTACAGTATGAGTACGGGGACGGCTCGGAACTTGCCTTATTTCCAACAATCGTCTTCATCCCGGTTATAGGCGTTTCCGGAGTTTTAGCGACTTTGATGATGAAGTTGCTTAGAACTGGGACAGCCGCTGGCGTGCACTGATTGGACAAACGTTGCTCCTTATTTGCTACTGGTAAGTCATATGCATACTTATACTTGTCTACTACCACTCATGTAGTACATTTCTATCATTTCTCACTCTCCCAGGTCGCATATCCTCATTCTTGCGCTTCCTGGGCTACTCTCACCGCCACGCGCTAAAGTTGGTGCAAGAAATATTAGTAGATGCAATTAATTGAATATTGTAGTAAGTGGCCGGAACGACCGTGTACAAGTTCGGGGAATGCAAGTCCGATGGTGGGCTGTGCGCGTTCAACGATTACTGAAGTGGGAACCGAAACAGGTGCGGGTATTTCCTCTGTGGATGATAGAGCAGGTGACGAGCCTATGACCTCGCCCCCGACCCCCTCTTGCTCGACTCAACCTCTACTATACACCCCATTCTGCTGGAAGCTGTGTCCATTCACACACGCCATGAAACCCGGCAGCTGGGAAAGCGGCCCCCGGCCCAAGACGTTGGTATAGTCTTAGAGCCCGAGACACAAATCGTGACCTCTCTCCAAGACTCGACGCTGACATTACAGGATATCCCGCTGCGGACACCCATTTCTCCCGCGCTCACCTATCAGCACTGTCGGAAAAACTGGTCAGAAGAAACACACGTGGTATATGTGTGAGGTGATGCGTGTCCACCAGTCCGCAGATCTTGATCTCCAAAGCAGCTGATAATCCAAAATCGTGTGATACAAGCTCAGTTCAACAATTACATGTCCGAGCAAATATTCTGGATAGCTTTTAGACTATCCGTCTGCGTCCACGGGTAAGATAAATTAAAGATCCACCCGAGTCGATTATATCGACTCCCATGTGAATAGCAGCTTACTTCAGGTTCTCTAAATCACCCTCACGTTCACTTACACACTTAACCAACTTCAAAGATGCCAGACTTAAGTCCATTCTATGCCTTGGTTCGGGCACCTTCATCAATTCAGTGGCGTCTCCACGCCACCATGCATGTATACTGCTCTCTTTGGATTCCAGCCCTTAAAGATGGAGTTTCGACATGTCTTCGATCTTAAAGTTATTGCTAGGCTGAATTGCTGTTATGATTGCCGAAGAGGTTGAATTACGCACGCTCAAGGAACGCAACGCGAGTATCATCTGTCCAATGAATTGCTGGCAGATGTCATTTCTCCTGGTCTGGAAATGTATTGCACGGTCGCGTCCACAACAGTCAAGCCAAGGTACCTTGCAGATGGATGTTGCCTCATTGGGTGTCATCTGTGACTGGAACGTTATGTAGCGGAAGACCGTGTGCCGATTCGGGTTCCAGCCGGCGTTGATCCCCGAGTCACAAAATGCACCGGTGTCTTGGGAGGACCACTCAGCCTCTTCTCATAAGTAGCTGAAGAGTTTATGTGGTTGTTGCAGGTGCATTTTGTGTGCGCAGCAAGGAGACAGCAGCAAGGAGACCAGGAAATTCGGTGTTTGCGAGCGGGAAGCGAGAGTGCCGTCCTCTTGAGGTCTTTGCACATCGCTACATCGCTATCGAGCGATACATTACTCAAGACGAGTTCGTGTAGCGCCGGGGTCTCGGATTTGACCAGATCATGATAAGAATGTAGGTATGAATAGCTAATGAGCATGATGGATTCCAGAAGAGGGGCAGGACCAGATACAAAGTCAAGGACTGATCGAAGGGTTGTAGAGATTACGAGTGTGCAGGCGTAGGCTGAGCGCCTCATTGCTAGCTTGATGCCATCAACTCCAGAATTGCACTTACATATGTCGAGCGTCAAGGGAGCCCGCTTTGATCTCGCCAGCATCTCCCTCGTCCACTCATAGCCGAACAACAAGGGGGCAACATAAGTTCACAGGGCAGGGCAAGAAAGGGTGATGGCACGCCATCGGTGACACACTTGGCTGATAGCTATGATTGTGGGCAACACATGTTTTGAGCTAGGCCCGTGGTAAACAGTCTGAACCAGGCCTGCCGGCGGTGGGGGGGACAAGGTCACGGAAGATTTGCTCCTCGCCAGAACCCCCGTTGGCAAGGAGACACTAGGAGCAAGGTTATTCAGCTTCGAATAGACAAAAGCGACCCTTGGTTGGAGGACGCAAGACCCCCAAGGATAAGGAAATAAAGAAGAATTGAGAACAACAGGAAACCACCTGCAAAGACAATATACCAAATATCCCATCACCTTAAACTGGTATTGAAGTCCGCGCCTCGGCCAGAACCAATGAACAAGACCCAACATCCGAGAACATACGATTTATGACTGTAGCACATACTGTACGTTCTGTCTACCATAGGGCGTTGCCCGACGGACAATAAACAACGATTTAAGGGGATTTATTATTCAGATCTCAGAGAGTAGACGTACTTTTCAGAAACCGCGCTTTAAACGTGCGTAGGCCGAAACTCGGATGCTCGAGGTAGACTTTGCAAGATCGGTCACACACCGTCACAGCCGTCGCACGGAATGCATTTGTACCGTGTCATATGCTGACTTAAACCAGGAAAGTAAACCACCACGATAGTATGATCGACTCTGGATATCACTGTACAATATAGAGCAACTTGGAAGTTGAAAGCTATTAATGCAATAATTAGCAGTGAGGACGGTTGTTTGTCGTTGTTTAATTCTAAAGGCTTTGCACAAACCTTCCTAGAAAGTTGAAACCCTCACAATTGAAAGAACAACCACACACAATTGCTACTGCCTCAACACGTAATTCAAAATTCTTCGCCCCATCCAGTTTTCCAGACCAAGATTGGAGAACCATGATACAAACTGGTCTCATCCAGAGCGCGCACAATGACCTTGTGACAGACGTTGCGTATGACTTTTATGGGCTTCGCTTGGCTACATGCAGTCTCGATCAGAGGTACGTTGTGCTCATGCTACATACACGCGTTTTCTACGAGATAACTTACGCTGATTCCAAAGAATCAAAGTTTGGCAAGTTGACGAGAGTAACGGAAATTGGAACGTCGAAGACGACTGGAAGGCGAGCAGATTGGAAGACGCGTATTTGCGCTTATCAACCAGTTCATGCTAGGCTCACGACGCTACTGTCTCCAAATTAAGTTGGGCTCACCCAGAATTTGGGACCATACTCGCATCCGCCTCTTTCGACCGCACGGTCAAGATTTGGGAGCAAACTAGCTTTGCATCGACAACTGATTCCCAACCGAATGGTGCTGGTGCCGGGTCTCCCCAGCCTGCTTCCGGTGGCTCGTCAAGATGGGTGGAAAGAGCTGTATTGGTCGATGCAAGAGGCACTGTCCGCGCAGTCGAATTTGCTCCTCATCATTTTGGGTTGAAGTTGGTACGTCAGTCGTTCGTCCTAGTCGGAGATTTATGAGAGCTTCTGCAAGGCAACTGTCTCTTCTGATAATCATGTTCGCATCTACGAGTGCTTGGAACAGTCATCGCTAGCCACATGGCAGCTTTCAGAAGAAGTCGATGTCTCAACGCTCCCATCTGTATCACTATCGTCGTCGTACTCCGTGGCATTCGCGACACCAACACAAACGAGTGCAACTCTTGAGGGTGCATCCGCAACCCTGGTCGCTCAAGCCTTGCAGCAATCGCAAAACCCCACCACTCAGGGACGACCCGGAATGGGCAATCGAGAAGCAGATGGAGGGTGGTGCATATCATGGTGCAAGGACAGATATTGGGGGGAGATCATCGCGGCTGGCTGTGGGATATCTGGCGCCATCAAAGTATTGCCGCACTTTGTATTTTTGTGGCGTTGCTCACTCTGAATCACAGATTATACAACTATCACCCTCTCGTCGACCTACGACTCTCCTTACTTTAGACCCATCTCCTTCTCCGGCGGGGTTGCCTGCTGAGGCAGGGACCTCACTTGCAAGTGATGGAGATACTCCAACACCATTTGCGATCACGTCGGTAGCATGGGCGCCCTCGTGTGGGCGATCGTATCACCTTATAGCTACTGGAGGTCGCGATGGACATGTTAGGATATGGCGAGTTAAGCCTGCAGAGGAAGAACCTGACATCGAAGGAGAAGGCGGCGATTCTAAATGGTCTGCAACCGTAGTAGCAGATTTTGATCACCACAAGTATGTGCAATATGCACTCCCCTATGGCTTTGTTCCTGATTGGATGTGTGCAGATCGGCAGTTGGCCGTGTTGAGTGGAACATCACTGGGTCTGTTTTTGTCTTCAGATATCATAGGCTGCCATAGCTGATACGCACTCTCCCAGGACTGTCCTGTCTTCTGCTGGGAATGATGGTCGTGTACGACTGTGGAAAGCGACCATTGGTAATGTCTGGAGACCTGCCGGGAGCATTGGGGTCGAGCAATCAGAAGATACCCAAGATGCTGATGTTAATATGGGCGAAAATGCAGTTGCTGAATAGGTCTTTTGTATATAGTGCTCGACAGGCTGTTGATGCTCTTCTGCTAATCTTCCACATCACGATGTCCTTTCATGCTGTCATTTCCGTGAATGAACCCGGTGACGTCCACACGGCAAACCGCGCGGACCGAGTTGAAGTGTTGTTACACGCTCTAACTTCTTCTCACCGCATATGATTTTGTGTTCCGATTAGATTTCAGCATTTCTCTGGCGTCCACTAGCTTACCTAGAAACTTGAGTAGTAGCGAAGACCAGAAAATGTCTTCATCAGGGTCAATCGCAACTCTCTCTGCGCCCACCCAGCGACTGATGTCTGTCGCATCTCATCTACACAGTCGATTCAAAGTCGTTGTATGTCGCGACCTCGGACCCGATGTCATGTCCATTCTCGAGGCAAGACCAGAGCTAAATGTGAGTTAATCTCCTATTAGTATATCATGGTAAAGCTTACTACAGCTGTAGTTGGTTGTCTGGCCAGAAGACAGAGCCTGCGAGCGGTCATGGTTGATGGAGAATATTTCTGGTGCGACCGGAGTGATTGTTATGCTGACGGACAAAGTGCGGTCACTGTTTGATGTTTGATGAGTCTGATCAGATGACTTGCTTAGGTTAATGCAGAACTTCTAGACAAGGGTACGTATGCAACATATACCTCTAGCTCAGTTTTCACAGGCATGTCTGCTAGCTGGACCTTCTTTGAAGGTGGTATCCACCATGTCCGTTGGATATGGTGCGTTTGCTGTTCCAAATCGCCTCTGTGCCCCATTTGCTTGGTTTAACCTCCACCCATAGAACACATCGACCTTAAGGAAGCGGCGAACCGTGGTCTGAAAGTGGGATATACTCCTGACGTCCTGACAGATGCAGGTGAGCCAGTGTACTCAACAAATGGTCCAACCCGCTTATCTTCATGACATATAGTTGCTGATTTATCGGTCATGCTCGCTCTCATGGCTGGCCGAAATGGAGGCACCGGCGTGGATCTTGTGCAAAGAGGCCAGGTTAGTGATTCGGATCCTTGGGGGGTTCTCTTGTACTGAAAGATCTATGTCAGTGGGCAAGTTTCTCATGGGCTCCTTTTGGCTTGTGCGGGCCACAACTCAGTACCACAGCCGTGTCCCCCACGAGGAAAATTGGGTTTCTAGGCTTTGGACGGATTGCACAAGCGACGCTAGCCCGCTTGGTGCCGTTCGGGATCACGCACTGTTTGTATTCCTCAAACCCATCCTCGCCTCCAAACCACGCTCGCGATACTGCGCTCGCGAAACAACACAACCTTCAAGCAGTCTCAAAGGTAGACGTTAATGAACTTTCGCGGGAGAGTGACGTTCTCTTTGTGCTTGCTCCTGGAGGGGGCGAAACGTATCACATTGTGAATGAGACACTGCTTAAGAAGATGAAAAGGACCAGCATCCTCGTGAACGCGAGTCGCGGAACGTTGGTTGATTCAGATGCTCTGGCGAAGGCTTTGAGAGAAGGATGGATCTGGGGAGCTGGGTTGGATGTTGTTGAAGGGGAACCTAATGTCACGATTGATCATCCTCTTGTTAAAGAGCCGAGGTCAGTGCCAGCTTTACCTGATTTGATTTTCCCAGCCATAATATTTGCTATGCAGATGTGTGATAGTGCCTCATATTGCAAGCGCTACACTGGAAACTCGACTAGAGATGGCAACTCGTGCGGCACAGAATCTGATTGGGGCGATACTGGGAGGGGAGATGCCTTCTCAGGTCAATCTGTCCAATGTATCGTAACAGTCAATTGCAAGTTGGTCAAATCAACATCCTCTTCTTATAGTCGTCCACAGATGATTCAGGAGAGCGATATTTTTCCCACAGAAATTCATCCCATCCGGCTCAGAGATATCTGGTTTCTACACTTTGAGTTATACACCCAAGCCCTGTGCATGGGATTGGCTTGAGTTTTCACCAGGTCCAAGGCCTCTGAAGCCAGGGCTTTCAGGCTAACACAGCT
This sequence comes from Suillus lakei, assembly GCA_016628065.1. Lineage (NCBI taxonomy): Eukaryota > Fungi > Basidiomycota > Agaricomycetes > Boletales > Suillaceae > Suillus > Suillus lakei. Next base: position 133,558 of record JABBWA010000102.1, read on the forward strand.
GTCCGCTCACCTAATATTCATACGATAGTGTCGGCATTCTAACCTAGGGTCGATCGCGTACATAAGACAGGGCGTGGGCTGAATTACTCAGTTCGCTGCTCTTTTTCGCGCAAATGTCGTTGCATGTAATGCCTGTGTTGCTGCTGCTCTCGGAACCGTTGCTGTCAACGATCGATCAAACATGTGCAGCGCAGCTCCGGTTCGCTGGTGTGCATATCGCTGAATTTGGCTTGGTAAGTACTACGTCAATAGTCACAGTTTAGGCTTAATGCAACGCTTTGTCAAGGATGATGGCTACAATGGTTTCTGTCTTCTGGCAGTACCCCCGAGTCACTTACAACAGATGACTGGCGTCTTGAATAAAACTCAGTTTTATCCTGAATTGTACGATGGAGAAATATTTTAGTGACTGCGTCCCTGCCATTGTGAATATCGATAAAAGATAATTGGACAATGTGGTCCGAGCAATGAAATATTCGCTGAGATCCATCGCCCATCGCCCATCGCCCATCGTTGCGGAGTGGGAGTCAAGAAGACGCGACAAGTGCCACGTGCACGTCGCCCTCCTCCTGGTCACGAGTCACCGTTCTTTAGCGTTCGTTCCTTGACACCTAGAACGTCCAAGAATATATTCGTTGAGCTCTGGTATGACATGGTTTCGTACTGGCCGCGAAGAAAGAGACGAAAGACATCTTTAGGGTGTATGTCGTGGCCGCTGCGAATAGGGCCCCCTGACTGATTGTCAATCAGCATGAATGAACCTCAATATCACAGTGAGTGACTCGCAAGATTCTCCAAGAGACTATGCTGACGGCGCCTGGATGTAGGACATCTGCAGATGGGAAGGTCTGGTAGTATAATGCTCTTTTAATGTTTTGTCATCTATCTGACAATGACTTCGCATTTACTACTGTTCAGGGATGCGCTTCTCGTGCAGACTTCATACATTTCTGAAAATTCTAGGAAATGAAGGCTGCAGTTAAGGCTATTCGGTTAGTTCGACTATTTCTGCGTGGTATCTTAATTGAACATCATGCCATATTTGCCGTTTAGCCTGAACGCTGGGGCTATCACCCAAATTATTATCCTCCCCGGCATGCAACGACTACAGTTCTGCGGAGACTTTCATTTCCAACGGTTCTGCTAAAGCCCTTGGCATGGTGCGGGCCCGGACCTGAGGCACATCGAACAACCTCATTATGACCACCCACAAGTACCTCCACTACAGCTCGTTAGTTCAATCATTTGTTGCCTACGGCTCTGCTAATTTTATGTACGGGCACCAACAGTGCATGCACGGCCAAGAACGCATAGAGCCCCTGGCTCCGTAACAATGTACATCAGTTCCTCAATACTGAGATTGGCGATGGAATGTGGACTCTTGTGCTGGCCACACGTCACAGCAGATTGGGCTACCAAGGCTGATAACTGTGCTGGTACGGTTTAACCCACCACCGTGCCCTGACACGGATCGACGTCTCTCTATATTCATCCTTCGCTCCATTGGCTGTTCATCTTCTGGCTCCTTCGACACTCACTACGTACTGTCTGAGGTGCCTTACCACATCAGCACTCGCTGGAAGCTTGGAATGACACACTCTTGATCTCGAAGGGTCGCCCAAGATCCACGTGCTCGTTAGATCCATTTGCGTAGTCTCGTTACCAGCCGCCTTGTTTTGTGTGATGCAGTGCTGAGTTTAACCTTCAGACAGGGCACGTGTCATTGTTTTTATGTTGAGTCATCAGGAGGTAAGGAGAGGTAAGGTTCCGAGGAGAATGATCGGTTGATCGGCGACAGTTTGAGTGACTCGATTAGGACACACTCGGAGTTTAAAGCTTCATTCTATTCGTTCCACCATGATGAAGTGCTTACACTGGTCGACCCACCGTTCTCCCTGTCATCGCTGTGTAAGGCGCCTGGTCTACCTATTGCGTAAGCCTGGTGGGCGGGCGTTAACCTGACTATGGAGCGCATTGATTTTTAACAAGTACTTCCATCATGTCTGCCAATGCCATTGATGCTGCGGTCGAGCAAGACACTATTGGCGACTCCGACCCATTAAGCAGTCAGGTTCACACTCAAACCCTCCGAGTAGAACAACTGTCTTCCCCTTCTTTCAATGTCTGACTACGGGAGACTACCCTCTGAGGGCGTTAGCACGTCTATATGATACTCGGGTCCGCACGAGGAATTCACATCGTCAATCTCCAACTTCAGTGAGCTGATGTGACGAACCCTGGAAATCAATTACTGAAAACCATATGTACTTGTTTCTTATTCGGTTATAGATGAGAATTCTGCAGACAGCGCGCGCTGTGATGACATGCGATCCCTTGAATATTTTCCATGAGGTGGAACGTGGAACTATGAAACTACTGCGCCTCTTTTCGCTTCCTTTCTGCACTGCCCGTGATGCTGAGTGTGATGAAGATCTGGCAGTGGGTGCTTTGCCTCAATATTCTCTTATATCCTCGCCACGGATATGCTAAGATAACATTCATGTATGGACAAGGGCAAGTCAGGACAGCAGGAAAGTAATGGCCATAGATGGCATACAAGTCCATGAGCTTGCATAATTCGAAGGTCACGCGGTCGCACAGCGAGTCGTCTCTTCTCAGGTCTATTTTGAGTTAGATCCATGTCACATATATTCGCCAGACCAACATAGATCATAAATCAGGATGTAATGCGGTGCGTTTCGCATCGGTTTCGCCATCAGGATCTTATATATTTTTTGTCTTGATGGTATTATAACCCGATGAGTGAGGAAGTGCGCACGAAGCGACAGGCGCCGAGGACTGAGGAGGAATAGGGCGCGCTTTGAAGGGAGTTGGGTTTGCTTGGAGGTGGTCGAAAGAGGTGAGGTGCCCGCTTGCTGCAATTGCACCTATTTGTTAGTTTTTGACTTTTTCTGGTGTCGTGCCGGCAGAAAATGTTACTTTTTCCTGAGACTTTGGATGAGTTGTTACGCTGCCCGGACCCGGACCAAAGTGGAGAGAGAGAGCAGATCCGGGCTCATTCAGACGGTAGACTTTTTTTCCCGAAGGTTGCATCGCCCCTTGGTCTGTGTTAACTTAGATCGGTGGCGGTATGATTTTACTGATAAAGTTCCTGAACTGATGCGAGGACATCTTGAGAGTGGCGTTGGAAACAAGTTTTAGAAATCTCGGACAACCAACACTTTTGCAGTGTCCAAACGTTCCACGTGTAAAAATGTTGCTTTGTAGATCCGCAATCAAGATCATCCACCATCTACTCTGAATCTGATTTGATCGACTCCTTGGAATGGCTTCTACGTTCTACTTGATTTCACACCCCAACAACCACTTCAGCTCCATGGTGCCTTTTTTTTAGCAATAAAAGCGCTGGATGGTGGTATATCTAGTACGATGTCCATCATTATACGTCTACCAAGTTTCTCACTCACTCACATCGTCCCTAGAATATGGCTCAAGCCTCAGATGCTCCCGATTGGTGGCCGCTAATCAGTTTCAATCGTAATCTCAGCTATTGTGTAGGTTCGTGGAGAACTATTCGGATGATGTCGATGTTGTCTCATTTGTGGTTTTGCAGTTGCCTCCTCTGCTGCGGTGATATATGACTGGGGTAAGCAAGCCAGTGTTAAAGAACTACTGATATCCTTATGATAATTTCAGCACTGACGATCGGACAAGAGGTCAGTTGACCCCGTTACCGAGGCAGCCAACTCACGAAGAACGATTTTTACAGTTTGAACTGGTCTGGGTGAGCAGAGTCCCATATCGGAAGGACGCAATTAATTCGTGGTAGAGGCATCGCTGGTCCTTCATGACGGTTCTATACATCGGTGTGCGTAGCTAACGTTATAAGCGCAGTTAGCCAGATATGCTGATTTTAAATCATTCTAGGTGCGCTACGTTGGAATAGTATACATCGTGTGCGTTTGCAAGGTTAACAAGTTTTCACTGTGCTAATAAGCCATCTCTCACAATCAGTATCAACATGCTAGGTATGTTCCTTCACATAGTGGCACCGCGTGTATTTTGTCTGACCAGCGACACAGACTTTCTTCCGACAGTCTCGATGACAGATTCAGTGAGTATTCTAATGTGTTTGTGCCTGCCATTCTCATCCGACTAACTGCATTCCTATGTAGGGGTGAGCGAGATTCGCAAGTTTGTTGGTTCAACATACTGACTGTAGCAGCTGTGAGTCTGTTTAGAGTATTTAATCCTCGTCACCAACTGGAATTTTCAGGCAACGTTATGTACTACACACTAAATTGGATGAGTGTGGTCACAAATGCCATGTTAGGCGGTAAGCTACTCAGCTGCAATACCTCAGCGATATTGTCTTGACTGGTACACCATGCAAGCCATAATGATCACTCGGTTGTATGCCATGTATCAACGATCAAGAAATATGCTTATCTTTCTCATTGTATTCTTCACGGCTGTCACGATCACATGTGCAGCAATGGTTGCCATGGTAAACAGGCATACTGTAGGGGGTAAGCTTTGAATATGGTTGAAAGACTTATGTGTATTATGCTGATCAGATGAATACCAGAGGAGCTCATCTTCTCCGGCACATATATGTGCTCTAGCTATGACCCGGAGGCAGATGCCCTCATTCTGCTTTCCATGACATGGGTACTCTCCACTGTATGGGAAGTCATCGCACTGTGTCTTGCAGTCTGGATTGTTGTAAAACACTTCCGTGGGCTGCAACGATCATCGATGAGATGGACCGTTGGGGACTGTTTTACCGTGTTAATTAAAACCCACGTGGTTTACTTTGCAAGGTAGGGAGCTCGTAATTTGAACGTGGTTATAACTACACTTCGCTGAAATTCTCACATGTTAGCTTTGTTGTTGTTTTTTGCTTCGACCTCGGATTTTGGTCTCCAAAGTACTTGGTACGTCCTTCTGTCGCCGACGTCTGCATGTGACCACTGCTCATCACTTTTATAGGACTCACTTGCTGTAGGACCACAGACTTATGATGGTATTCGTCAAATTCTCTCGGTCGTGCAACTGTTTGTGCTCGGACCACGCCTCATCCTTGGCGTTCGACAATATCACGCTAAGCTCGTCGACAACTCCGATGCAGGAGTGGATATGATTCCCATGTCCTTCCATGTGTCAACTGGCAGTGGTGTCTCGCACTAGAAATCCCGATCAAATTTGTTTGTTACTGTTCACGTTAGCATTTTACATACACAATCGATCATTTTTTGTTCTTCCCTCGCAAACGTTAACTCCCCTCAGTCCTTCGATCGAAGATTGATGTGAGCGGAGCGCTATGTTTGTGGGTCTACTAGTCCTTACATAAATTCTAATTGCTATGCACTTCCTTCCTCTTCCTAAACATTATACACCTCTGTCGTAGTATCACCAAAGAGCCATTATTGTACTCTCAAACACCAAGTACGAGATTGTCACGAACTTGTACGACACAAAATCTGATTGCGGTGATACCAGAGGAAGCGTATCGTAACACTCATACACGTTCGATGCCATTCAGGGGCGTGGTGATAAGATAGTGGCAGTGTGTATGTATACTTATTTGTCGATCACGTCTCCAAAATTTCGACGCGTTCTGCTCGTGATCTTTTGTGAGCTCCTCATCTGCTTGCCACCTTCCCGATTGTTGCAGCGATGACGAAATATATCCTCGTTTCTGGAGGAGTTGTTAGTGGGATCGGGAAGGGTGTTATCGGTGCGACGCAGCGCTTTTGACGTTGTACCTAGTTGTTTATTATCACCCTCAGCCTCCTCAACAGGCCTGCTCTTAAAAACTGCAGGCCTCAAGGTCACAGCTATCAAGATAGATCCTTACATGAATATAGATGCTGGTACTATGCGACCGACAGAACACGGTGAGATCTGAGTGCGAAACTTCCTCTACAACTTCTGAGATTCGCCCATCAGGCGAAGTCTACGTTCTGAATGATGGTGGTGAGGTGGATCTAGACCTGGGGAATTACGAAAGATACCTGGACGTTACACTATCCAAAGACAATAACATTACTACGGGTAAAATCTATCGCGAAGTTATTGACAGGGAGGTGAGATTTATCTTCTCTTGAGCTTTTGACTGGAGTTTATCATTGCGAATAGCGGAGAGGGGAGTACCTGGGAAAAACGGTGCAGGTAACGTCTATGACAATTGTTACGTACCTCACTGCTCTTAATCCTTTGCGGCTAGATCGTGCCGCACGTAACGAACGCGATTCAAGATTGGATACAGCGTGTTTCAAAAATACCGGTGGATGAATCAGGAGAGGAACCTGATATCTGTATTGTGGAGGTGAAAATCAACATGCAATACTTTCCGTCGCGATATTGACTTTTTTTGTAGCTTGGTGGCACTGTCGGAGATATCGAGTCGGCGCCGTTTATAGAGGCGATGCGCCAGTTCCAGTTTCGCGTTGGACACGATAACTTCGCATTAATTCATGTCTCACTTGTTCCAGACATGCATGGTGAGCAGAAGACAAAGCCAACTCAGACTACTGTCCATGCGCTGCGTGGGCTCGGTTTGCTGCCCGACCTAGTAAGTGACGCATTGTTTTAAAATGGTACACCTAACGTTGTCTGGAGATCGCGTGTCGATTATTGGGCCGCCAACCCCTTGAACCATCTACCAAGGACAAAATCTCAATGTTCTGTCATGTTGCGTCGGAGCAGGTGATAGGTGTCCATGATGTCTCATCTGTCTATCACGTCCCTCTACTCTTGCAGTCACAGCGAATTATCGAGTATCTACATAAACGGCTCAATCTTGCAAGTTTGAACATTACGGAGGAGTGGGTTTCCAAAGGGCTGTCTTTGGAGGCGAAGTGGAGAGGCGTGACAAAAGGGTACTGCTATTTCTCTTCCTTTATCATCGCTTCTCATTTCTTATCGTCTAGGCAAGAACGCCTCTTCGATGATGTCAAAATTGTTCTTGTTGGGAAGTACACCGACCTGAAAGACTCGTACATGTCTGTCATAAAAGCCCTTGAACATTCTGCATTCCGCGTTCGCAGGAAACTCACTATTCAGGTTGGTTTGGTTGGTCCCCCAAGAATAAAAGACTCATAGTGATGCTGCGTAGTGGGTTGAGTCATCGGACCTGGAGCCTTCAACGCAGGAGTCTGATCCTGCTAAATACCACGATGCGTGGCGAGCAGTCGTTGGTGCTGGGTGAGTGACCGTACATATGATTAGGAGACCACCTGGTACTCAGATTGGGACAGTGGTATTCTGGTTCCGGGTGGCTTCGGGAAACGCGGCACGGAGGGTATGATTCTTGCTATTAAATGGGCACGAGAGCAGAAAATTCCTTTCCTTGGTATCTGCCTGGGCTTCCAGATGGCTGTTGTCGAATGGGCGCGTAGCGTGCTCGGCATACCAGGTTTGCTCCATTCCTCGTTGGCCATTACTTCTCTTATCTTCCGCAGATGCTCAATCGACTGAGTTTGTTCCCGACACGCAGAATGCATTCATCATTTTCATGCCCGAGATCTCACGTACTCATATGGGCGGAACAATGCGCCTTGGTCTTCGACCCACTGTATTTGATCGCGATTTTGAGACTTGGTCCAAGGCTCGAAAGTTATATGGTGGCAATGACAAAATGTGGGAGAGGCATCGACACCGATACGAGGTCAATCCGGAACAGGTGCAGCGTCTGCAGGAGAGCGGTCTTACATTCGTGGGCAAGGACGAAAAAGGGGAGAGAATGCAGATTCTTGAACTCAAAGGTGTGATCATGCGCCATCGATCTGAAGATTTGTTATAATTCATCATCGCAGATCACCCATTTTTCATGGGTTTACAAGCCCATCCCGAACTGTGCTCAAGACCACTCAATCCTTCACCGCCCTTCTTAGGCTTCATTGCAGCGTCTTGTGGACAATCTGATCTCGAAGAACAGATCCAGGAGCAACAAAAATCCTTCCACCCACCTCACCCCGAACATTCGATGGTTAGTGAAGAGGTGCTGAGGACGAGTACGCAGGAACATCCAATTGCCAATGGTGTCGGAACTATGACACCACCAACCGACTAAACAACCTGCCAGCATGGCATACATATCACCCATAAATAACATGTGGAATCGATGCCGTTGTGAATGTTCTATGGATGATATTAATAAATGTGACCGTAGGCTAATAACGAACGTTTGAGTGATGTATTGTATGCGGTCTACTACCACGCCTGATCCTTCACCGATTGCCAAACCCACGTGTACTATTCTCGCGGCGCGGAGCATCACGCGACCACTCTCTCTGTGGCCTGGGCTTCTCCCTCCCATAGCGTGCGCCGCGGTACTCTTCGGCATTGCCAGAAGGGTCACTGGGATGCGCCCACTCTGTCTGTGGCTTGGACTTCTCACTTCCATAACGTGAACCGCGGTGCTCGTTGACGTCGCCAGAATGGTCATTGTCACGACCCCACTCTCTGCGCGGCTTGGGCCTCTCCCTTCCATAACGTGCACCACCATACTCGCCAAAATGGCCATTGTCACGCTCCCGCTCTCTGTGAGGCTCGGCCCTCTCCCTTCCGTAACGTGCACCACGATACTCGTCGACGTTGCCAAAAGGGTCTTTGTCATCCAATTGCTCGTCCCGACGGAAGTTTCTTCTGGGGTTCTCGAAAGACCGGTTGTTCTGCTTGCCCCTTGTATCCCATGAGTTTACAGGTCTTGCAGAAGACCTAGGGTCCCGGTTCGATTTGCCAAAGTGTTTTGTGCGCCCGTCGTTAAGGCCCATCTTCTGCAGGAAGCCGTCGCTGACATACGGAGGCGTAGGTAGGCCGCATGCTTCCGTTGCCCAGCTTCTGCATCCAGCCAGGATATTGCCCTTCTGAACTCGCAGTTCAGGAGACTTGGGAATATAATAGCCAAGGAGGGAAGCAAAAGTCTCCTTGACGGCTTCTTCGTCGACGTGTTTGAGTAGCGCCGCGATACTGCTGTTCATTTCTTCCGAAGAAAGACGCGGTGAAAGTGGCGCATCGTACATCCTGGGTCCACCCCGGATTGGTCGACCCTTGGCGTCATGTGGCTTAATTGGTACACCCTTGAATACCGCTTGAGGATCAACGTCGTACTGAGTTGCGAGATCCTGGACCTGGCGGGCGAGCTCATCTGAGGTGACCGGCTTAAGAGGAACTTCGTTGAGCTGCCAGCTCAAAAAGCCGATCTCCCAAGGCAGAAGAACCAGATCCCCGCGTCCAACTGTAGAGCCCTGGCGACCAGTACGTCCGACACGATGAATGTACTGTTCCGTGGCAGCGGGAATACCGAGCTGAATGACCCGCGTTACCCCTGGATAGTCCACACCTCGCGCGGAGACGTCGGAGCTGACGAGAATCGATGCCCCAGAGTTGTCAGCGCGGAAAGCATCAGAGGCGGCTATGCGTGAGTCCTGTGCGCGCTTAGAGTGAATCTCGTACACCTTGGTGTGTGCCCCAGCAGGCAATACCACTTTCGAAAGCTCGCGAGTGAGTGTCGCGAAAAGTTGCGTCATGCGTGTCGTGGGGAGGAACAATAAGACTTTGCTCTTCCCTGGGTTGGTAAGCTGGTCGTGTGCGAGGAGACGAAGAAGGTGGGGAATCTGTTGGGATGGATTGGGGAGGACGGTGTGATATTGGGGGACGTGTGCATGAACTGGGGATTCATTTTCAGGGACTACGTCGATGAATTTATGATCCTGAGCAAGAACTGTTTGTGCGACCTGGCGAACGGTCCGAGACAGTGTTGCTGAAAAGAGGAATGTCTGCCTTTCAGATTTAGGCGGCAAGTAACTCATAATCGCATCGATGTCATCCCGGAAGCCCATATCGAGAAGCATGTCTGCCTCATCGAATATCACCTGGCCAAAAATTAGTAAGCAAGGGGATCATGTCGAACTCGCAGGATGGCATACCATTTTACATTTGCTGACACCTTTCGCTACCTCAGGCTCCGACTGCAGCAAATCGCGAAGTCGCCCGGGGGTAGCAACGACAATATCCCTGCGCCCTTTCATGTAATCGCGCATCTGCATTCGCTTGCTTGATCCGCCATAGAATAGTCTAACCTCAAAATCCTTGTGATGGTGAGTCAACTTGATAGCAGTGTTGGCAATCTGCGTAGCAAGCTCTCGGGTGGGGCTGATAATAAGGGTACCGACATGTTCTCTAGTAAATTGTCTCCTAGCTTGCGTCTCTAGATGCTTGTCTGAAACAAGACCTGCATCGCGAACCGCTTGCTTACCCCAAGCATGGATGGCATTCACGCGAGCCTCGATGGCTGGAATTAGGAACGCAAAGGTCTTCCCGGTACCAGTTTTTGCCTTGACCAAAAGATCTCGTGGGCGTGTCGGGACGTCCTTAGATATTGAGTCGGGAGGCAGAGCAAGCTCTGGGAGAAGCTTTGCAACTTCAGCTTGGACGGGGGTCATTGTTTTGAACTGGTAAGGCTTCTCAATGACAGCACGGAGCGTTGGGTAGGATATCATTTCCTTAATTGATTCCCATGATGGTGGTTCGAGAGCAAGGTTAACCGCTGGGATACTTGTGGGTGCTGGAGCATTTGCGATGTTTTCTTGGAGATCGACAGAAGGAGCAGCTGCTGGCGCTGTTGCAGTAGATTCGTACTTCCGTGAACGAACACGAAGAACAGAAATGCCTGAGAAGTAACAGTTATTGCAGCTGCATCTGGCTAGATATGGGATGATCATACCTGCGCGTTTTCCACTGAACGTCGCAAACCCATGACTTCGGCTATGAGAGGGTAGCGAACGAAAGCATGCTCTACTTGAGGCTGTCGTTGCTCGAGCGAGCAGACTGCACGTCATGTACGAGCTATGAGCCTCAAAAAATGAGGTAGCTACGACGTGACGAATTACTGGTAAGTGGAAGGAAGTTTTTAGGAACCGTACTTGCCTATTTTTTCTAAAAAGGAAATCAAAGGCTTTAGGATTCAACAAGTACAAACAACCACCAGTCACATAACCCTACCACCACCATCACTTAGTAATCGCAATTACTTGGCGGTGCACGCTGCATCCTGCAGCAGCTCTCATTAACTTGTAAATAAAAGTATCGCTTACTATGCCGAAGAACACGAAGTCCTCAGCATCTTCGGGTACACGGAAGAAGAATGCTCGCAAGGCAGCTGTAGGTGTACCCCCTTTAGAAGTCCCTGTCGCCCCGAAGCAGAAGAAACAGAAAGGACAGAAAAAAGAGCCACGGAAGAAGGTCTACATTCCCCCCTCTAAGCCGGCCCCACCACAACCAGATCCACTGGATACTCTCGGCCTCATACATAGACTCCCACCGGAACTTGTCATTATTCTTCGATCCTTAGGAAAGAAGGATCCGGTCACGAAAGGACGGGCTCTGGAAGAAATACAATCAAAATGGATCGATGAAAGCTCAAGGAAGGGGGATGAGAGCGTGGAATGCGATGGACTTGTCACGATGCTACCAGTTTGGGTGCGTCGTTTGGCAATCATGGTCCATATCTTGACCTTGACCATATCTAGTTTCACAGGGCTCCTGTATTCTTCACCCATCCCGTCCGCCGGATCCGCCTCTTGGCTGCTGCACTCCATTTCTCATATCTACGCATCCCCACTGTCCGGGATGCCGCTACCTTCTTTTTGAGAGAGACTGCAACATCCGAGCAAATTGAGGCTCTTATGGGTACATGGTGCATGCTCGCCCATGACGTTGACCGTCAGGTATCTCTGCAGGGAAAGAAGTCCTGGTCTGCTATCATCTCTCCAGGTATAGACGGAGAAACACTAGTAAACTTCGAAATGCTGGCCTCTATCATGGAATTTCTTCAAAGAACCCTTTTGGATCCTGCTGGAGTGCATCTTTACCTCAACCCTCCTGCACCAGTTGCAGCTCCCACTCCAGGCATCAAGAAACCTAGCGGGAGATTCATTCCGGTAGCCCCTAGGGAAGAACTAGAATCTAACAAGGCAGATGAAGAAAGTGATCTTGATAGGAATGCTCGGCTTCGTTTCGGTGCACTGAGCGCTTTCCGCTGGCTTTTTGGTAAGCTAGGTCAAAGAAATGCTCGTGGCTCTCCTCATTGTTCTATAGATGCTCGTCTCGCCTCAAAGATTATGTCTCTAGATGATCTATCTGAGCTGCTATCTAACCCACTGTTTTGGACATCGCTGTGTTGTGGTGAGAATGCGCCTTGGATCCCCGACCCTGAAATCCACGGTCTTGGGCATGGGCAACCTCAAGTACGCCAAGCCACATGGGCATTATTGTCTGTACTGCTACAGCGTTACAAAGGTGGTCTGAGAACTTTTTCATGTTCATGGCACTGATAACTATCCAGGCGCCATTGAGCCGTTTATTCCCATGTTGAGCGTTGCTTTACTTCGCTCTGCATGGGTCGAGACGGACCCAGGAGTCAGGAATACTTTGTTCCAGCCGGTCTTGATTTTCCTCAAAGGTAAACCTATTCTAATAGTCTCGCCATCAAACGTTCCCAATTTTCTTGTTCCACAGAGTTCCCAAACGCATGGATTCATGAAGCGGCATATGACCCAGATAAACACGAGGATGGTGATGATTCGGACTCGGATAGTGAAGAGTGTGAGACTAAAAAATCTTCAACTCGCAAGGAGAATTCTTCTGAGGCATACCGCGAGTTTCTTCAATTCCTTGAACTTGGGTGTGCTGGATCACCCGTCGATGGGTATCCTACGGTCCTCGTTGTTTTATCGACGATTCCCTCCTCCGTATGTCTTTTACTGCATCATGTTGCGATTAGTAATCCGTCTAGTAGGTCATTGCGGCTTCCTCTAGGACGGGGATGCCCCTCGAAGATTTCTTCACTTCGTTCTGGGCAGCAATAGACGGCCGTGCTCTGAGCTCTTTAGAGAGAAAGGTGCCTTCTGCCTCATTCCTTTCGTCTCTCTTGGAATGTCTGGTGTTCTTCTTGAGAAGACTATTGAGTGGATCCCAGGACCATGCTGCGTTATCTGGATCTGTCTCAGATGGCGTGGAGCCAAATAGCTCACACCCACAAGACGTGGCGGATGAGCTTGTCAGATCTCAATTCACGCGCATTTGGGAAGAGCTTAAAGCAAGGCGCCTAAGAACCGACGAGAATGATGCGGGGAAGTTGATAGCTGGTTCGTTACTATCTCTGCACCGCGTGAATGTTGGTGAGTGTATTATGTCCACCTCCATTTTGATCTAAGACACGTCTCCTTCGCAGATCTTTTTAAAACTGCCTGGGATACTGTCTCGAGTGCGATTCTTTCTCAAGAGGACGAGAGTCTGTCTCTTACACCTACGGTGCTCCGGACGTTCGTGGATACTTTTGAAACTCAAGATCTTCCTGCAGAGGTTACACGCACTCTCATAAGCAAGTATGTGCAGGAAACTGTTGGGAAGTGCGAGACAGTCCTTGCCTCTGATGCGACCAGCGCTGGAGTTTCGAAGAACATCGGTGTTGTGATCACGCTCATGGAGACGTTCGGATCTCATCTATTCCAGCACTCCGACTTTGCTGTGGTATGTAACCCTTCCATCCTTTGTAGTAGTACAGTTCTCAACTGTTGGCAGAGAATGGACAACATGTTCGTTAACCATGCGCTCCGCATTCTGCAATCTTCTCCTCATGCAATCTCTGCGTTCATGTCTCGCCGGAATGATGAGGATCTTTGTTTGGAGCTATGGCATGTTTTACTGGTCGATATTTCCCAACAGATCGACGCGTTGTCGTTACTGCTGGACGTGATCAACACCGACATATGTCCCAGATATCTCCGGCCCGAGGACGGCGAGTTAGATAGCGTCATAGAGCACCTGTTTCTTGAAGTGCTAAACGGAGATGTGCCGACCTCTCGCAGCGATTTGGTAAAGAGGCTCATCCAGGCACAAAGTGAGTCCGCCTTTGACCTTGGTGTTCTTAATTGACTGTTGAATTACAGACTTTTTCCTCTCGGAGAATGGGCAAGAAATCTTGTTCCAGACGCTCGTATCGTCGTTATCGTCTACTGTAGACGATATTCTGTATACAACGAATACGCCGTCCACTGGACTAGCCACTGTCATTGAGTTCACGCGGATCATGCTCAGCAAGAACCATGAATTTACCAGTGACTCCCTGGCATCTGTTCTCCCGAATGTTTTCATCGTAGGGTATCTACTACCGGTAACGTTCCCTACATTGGAAACACCTATAATCGATACTGCACGAGGGGTTTGGAATCTCTGGGTTTCGAAGGCAGATATTGGACTACAGGGTGTCTTGAGCGGACTAATCAAAGAGAAGTTGAAAGAGCTTCTCCAAGATTGCTCTACCTACACGCGGTTAGTGCGCCTCACCATGTTTTTGTTGCATTCCTAAACTGTTTGTAGACCGGAAGATATTCTAACAGTTATAGGTCATAAGCCAAAAGGCATTGATATCACCCCGCTCGCAGACGTCTTCCCTACACCAGGCGAATTAAACACAATGATTAACTCGCTTCCGTCAGATCCACCAGACCCTAGTCTCGCATTCATCGAGTCTATCATCCCGGCCACCTCAGAGTTTGAGAACCCAACCATCTCTGGCCTTGAATTCGATTCAAGGGGCTATTCACCATACATCAGGGCTACGTCTGCTCTTCTGGCGTACTTGGGTGACAACCGGAGCATCGCTAAGGAGAATATGTGGGCACTTCGGCACATACTGATACTCGGTCAATACGCGAACGATCTTCTACGTGTCCCCGCGACACCAAGTGGATTATTTGGACCAGATGTATCGCGGTCAGAACTGCGCAGACTGCTTGGGAAGGTTCACCAACTATCCACTTACCTCCTGTCCACAGGCGAGGATAGTCTTCACAGTCAAGTTGTCAGTGCTTGCACATCTACTCGCGCAACAACTTCATCGGACGCTTTGGTGTCTTTTGTCGTGGACGTTGTCAATTACGCCAGAAGGGAGGATACTGTCAGAAATGCACTGGTGTTGCGCTCGGTGTTGAAGCACCTATTTGCGAGCGCTAGCAAAACAGATTCTGACCAATGGTTGAATCTAGCACGTAGGCTGGAAAAGACAGGTGCGCCACATAGAACTGTCGTGGTCGACAATTGCTCAACAGCACGCCTTTAGCGCCACAAACTACTGTGGCCATACTCGCCAGTATCACTGAATTCGCTCCAGAACCATTGAGAATGGACCGTTACCGCAACGAGATTGCCTCGGATGTTCTCGGAGTACCTGCGAGCAGAGCAAACACGACGGGGGTCGTCCTGCTGCGTCGTCTTGTAGCGACAGCCCCTGATTCTGAATCTGATGTGGTGTTCTTGCCACAGCAGCGCGCTGTCAATATTATGAAAACTTGTCAATCTTGGGTTTCTTCTGACGATGATATTGATGAAGAAGTGGAGAGTATAATGACACTCTTGTTTGTCCATTTGTCCCCGATCTTGCAGAATGTTACTGGGAACCACTGGGAGTTTATCTTTGATGTGGTAGAGAACAACTTAGAGGTATGTCAATCAGTCATAACATGTTGCCACGTTCACCGCTAAGTTACACCTAGAATTGTTCTTTTGCCGATAGTGCAACACTGACGATGCTGGGGAGATCGCTCCGTCTTATCCTTACTGTTCAAGATCTGGTCCTGACCAACAAGCTTCTGCGTGCCAGTTGGGATGGCAGGAAGGAATCTATCCTGGGGCTTGTGAAGAATTTGGTATCCACAAAACTTGGTCAGTCGCAGCTTAGACCGGTAAAGCATAACGCTGAAGTTGCCACAGATAACGCTGATCGTTCCGAGCCACGTTCTCTGTGCAGGGAGCTGGCACTTGCAGTCATCCAAGGGTTGCCTGATGCATTGGTGGATGAGAAAACTCTGCCCGAAGTAATATTTTGAATGATTTTGAGTGCCTGTGCTGATACCTTATGTCTAGATGTGCCACCTCCTCACTGATCCTTCCTATGAAGTTCAGCGCATGGGGTACACCCTTCTGCACAAAGCAGCTCGAAAGCGGACAGAACATTTTGTCATTGAATCTGCTGTTGACACGGAAGACACTATCAGCGCTGAACTACCTGCAGAACTTCTTGCGATTTTGCAATCGAGTCTCACTTCAGCAGAGGGATTCCATGATTCTGAATCAGACACCGTCGAGATCGATTTGTCAGAACTATACAAAGTCTCTGGGTATCTACTAGCATGGATGATCATGTTTGATTTATTCATTGACGCGGTGAGTACCGATTCACGACCGAGAAACATCTTAGCTAAGGCGCAATTCAGTCTATCAAAGTTAGGTCAAAGTACTTTAATCAAATGAGGAGCCTGGGTATCATCGGAGATTTCTTCATTCCTAATGTTTTCGACGTTCTTGGTCTGTTCAGTGGGAAGAAGAAGGCATTCAAACTTGATATCTGGGCAGTCGATGACTTTTTCATTGACCGTCAGTGGTTCTATCCTATGACATGTCTTCGCATTAACTTTCCTCAGACTTCGAGCCCGAGAGCGTCCTCGGCCTACGACTCCTAGCCGCTCATATCTATCATCGAGGGCTTCTAACTGTTCCAGCATTAATACGAACCTGGATCTCAGACTGTTCGGACAGACAGCTATTATCGCGCGTCGTGGACTACACTGCTTCATACTTCTCACCAGGCATTATCAAAGCCGAGCTTGCGCAAGTGCGTGCTGATCCATCTTCGGAGCTCAACACAACGGAGAATCTCATCATCAAAGTCTCACCGAGCGCTGGAGAGGTCACGGCATCCTACACGGTCGATGATCAAGTGCTGGAATTGTCTCTGAGATTGCCAAATGATTGGCCATTGCACCGACTTGACATCCGTGATACGAAGATGGTCGGCGTATCAGAAGATAGATGGAGAGCCTGGGTGCTGGGGGTACAACAAATTGTTTGGCAACAGGTAAGCGATATGCAATCATTAATGCTGTTCCCTTTAATGAATCATACACAGAACGGTCGGATTGTCGATGGCCTAACTTTATTCACGAAGAATGTGGCCCTCCATTTCGCTGGTCAAGTGGAGTGTGCAATCTGCTACTCGTACGCAAGTCTGTTGTATGATTGTATTGGTCCTTACTTTGCAACAGGATTATCAGTGTCATGGACAGCAGCCTTCCACAAAAGCCTTGCAAGACCTGCAAGAACCGTTTCCATGCAAGCTGCTTGTACAAAGTGAGTACCAGAAACTTGGCCCCTCCAAAGATCTAAATTGGTTTTCAGTGGTTCAAAAGCAGTCATTCATCAAGCTGCCCACTTTGTCGGTCTGACATACTGTGAAAGAACACGTCTCTTCTAAGTCAATAGTGATGTTCCCCATACTAGAATTGATCCCGAGGATTAGTAAATGACTCATACTGGTACGAATACTTTTGGTTCCGCCTTTATAAATCAATAGCCCCTGCTATGAAGATATGAACAGCCTCCGGATTTAAGCTGGACCGGGGGGATCGTCGATGCTTATTGCGATCGGTGGAGTGTGGGGTGTCGTGGAGATCCAGGGGTTACGGCAAGGGATAAAAGGGAATACAACCTTGGTGAGATGAGGAACACGATAAGCAAAGTGTGTACCCTTGTGTACTGTGTTATTTAATTTGGCAGCGGAGAAAAGAGGAAAGTACATCAGCAGGGTGTCACTGTCAACGTCAACAAGTTCCTGCAGAATCAGTATAAGGCTGTTAGGGCGCACGTTTTTAATCTGTACCACTGCGATCCAAACAACAGGGAACATGGGGCAACAAAATAGATCATCAAAGTGCAGACGTAGAAGGTAAAGACAATTGGATTTCGATAAAAACCTTCGTGGCATTGAAGTTAACCAGAGGCAGTATCCAGATACCATGGCCAGGACGCCAACTTGGGACGGACACTCAATGGTCACATCGAATGGAGGTACGAACGTAGACGTCTGCGTCGGGTTTCAAAAATCAAATTGTAAATAGTCTCCGAGGTGTTCGGGGCATGTATCTACCATGATCCAGACATTTCGGCCTAGGCTTCCGACGAGCAGGTCTTGGGACCGTAACCATGACATGCAATGGCCAACGTGCTCCATGGAGTGTTCGGAGTACAGATCTACCGTTGTCTTGTCACCTTAAACAGGACACCCCGGATATCGTCAAAGGGTATGGGTGAATACTTACCAGGGATTACTGCCTGTTGCTTCTTTCTGAGTCAATAGTCTGGTAAGGTCCTTAGGACGCTTCAAGATGCCGTAGATGAAATTTTGAAATTGCAACCGGCTGACTTGTCTCTGGGTGTTAATCCATGTCCCGAAAATTCGTGTCGTGACACCGCGTCATTGGAACTTGAGTCGTGTTGTGCACCTCCTTGCCCCTGGGTTAGGACTAATTAGCAATACTTGACGCCGTCCGTCCCAAAGTGCATATGACCGAAATGTACAACTCGAACGAGTGCATGTATACGCATGTGCGTCACGACTCGCAAGTCATCCCAAACTCAAATCATTCATATGCGCATTTCTCGTCATTAATTTTGTACCTGGGCAGTACTAGTGCAGCCTGTTTAACTAAAAGCCAAGACTGAAGTCAATCTTACCACAGAGTTGTCTCGGAGCCGCCGTCCAATTGGCTTATTGTTTGTCAGTGCTCGTGGAAGGGTTGGTCATCCAGTAAATGAAGGTTTGATTCTTATCTAATTGAGCTATGCCACTGCAGGCTAGACCATGGTACTCCGTATTTTTGCTGGTCAAAGGAAAGCGTAAGAAGGAAAAAGTCCACCCCTTTCGGCGGTTGGTGATGTATAAGCTTCTGATTCGTGTCAGCTTGAGTCTCAGTAAATACTAAACAGAGGTCTAATACGGAACGGGATAATCAAACCCCTATAGGCACCGAAACCTTACACTCAACCACCAACAAAGGTTAGCGGTGCACCAGTGAGGCATAGATGACGCACTGTATGGGACATGTGCGGTTGTTTGGAGTCTCAAGATCTCATAGATCTCATCTATTACTTACGGTGCACGACTTTTCAGCGCCTTCATGCCAACTCCGTCAATGGTGAGGTCAGCAGGTTGCAATGGGGCCAAAACCGAGAGAATACTCTCGATGCCATCCGACAGTAAAGCCAGTTTTTGCTCTTATCTCTATCTAGATGCCTGTTCTAGTCTCATAAATGAGATAAAGGTTGGTCCCGTGCTCGAGCTGCAGGTTCCCGAAGCGCTCTTGTGATGCTTTGCTTCTGGCCTTGCGGCTTCCATAAATAGCATCACTCCGATCATAAAGTGGCCCTCTGTTTGAAACCTCACCGCTTTGAGGTTATTTCCTCGTTGTCGGAGCATGTAGGTACAAAGCATATTCTTCGGATGTGCCTATAAAGGATTTGTTTGCCACTCCGACCATGCGTTCCTTGCTTTCTTCACTGCGACATTCTCTCGCTCCTCCCGCGGGTCCAAATTCTTGTCCATCGCATTATCTATTGTCCATGACTACTGCTGCACTTACATACAATGCCGATGAACACATCCGGCAGTCGGCGTCTTCAATAACCTTTGCCACTCCGTCAATGTTGACCCAAGCCCATCTTGTAACGGATCCACGTTTCGCGTTCGCGCGCGTAAAGGGCAATATATGTCTAGTCCAATGTGGGTTGTCACCATTCACAATACCCTATTGCAGCCTGACCATCATTGTCTATGATCTACATAGTACATCCAATCCAATCCGAGACATCACGAGAATCCATGGGGATTCTCGTTTTTCGACACGAATTTGTGTCTATCTTCCGGTATTCACATGACCTACGCGTGTCCCCCGAGGACATCCGTGTTCTCGAGCTTCTTGACGAAGACCGGATACGCTATGAAGAAGACAACGGCATTGTCTTCCTGGCAAAGGACCTTATGGCTCAACTTCGGAGGATAATTGATGCAAGTAATATGATTAGATTGCAGAGGGGAAGACAAGGGCACAGAAGACGGTCAAATTAGGTTGTCACAGGTGACAGGAGATTCATGGCTTGAACATTTTCAGTATAATATACCATATATAAGTACTCTCATATTTATGGGCTGGCTAGCAATTTGTTTGTAATACCCTATGTAGCATCATGGCAATTGTACTCGCATCGGTGAATTGTAGCTCATCTCGGCGTACGTTGGACCTTCACTAATTCTCCAAGGTTGCGAAGCCCTCCCGATGCCACAGCACGGCTATCCACGCACTGGACTTGTTCCCATGCATCTTCAGCACCGCTCTCTAGAAACTTTACGACAGTATCGATCGTCAAATCAATTATGCGGAGCGGGTTGGCTCCAAGCCCTACAAGTCGATTGAGGTAATCCGGAAGGATCAGAAACACATCACTGAACGCTGGGTGCGTCGCACCACCTTTAGGGAACTTTAGGATCAATGTCATCAGAAGATCTTTATACGTACACAAAAGGAATGTATGACAGGAAGAAGCCGTTGCGGCCACCTCCTCCAGCATAGTAAACTCAGCTCCAAGTGAGAACTCTTCTGAATTGATGGTCAGCAGGGGAGTAGATATTTGTCCTCTCCAAGGCGCAAGTCCTGAAAAGCGATCAGCTGATTGTCGAGAATTCGTTATACTCAATCACGTTGTGTGGCAGGATCAAAGACAATCACACGGGAGAAGTCGAAGCGGCTATTGGCAGCGGCAGCTAACTGCCATGGGTTAAAAAAAGACTACGAGAAAAGTAAATCAGGACTCACAGCTAAGCTACCACCGAACGAATGGCCAGCTATAATTGGGCTTGCGGGGTCTATACTGGTCCAAGGTGTCCAGTCCCAGCCCTCTCTGGACAAGCGGGTCTGCTGTACTTGTTCTCCTTGAGAAATGCGATGGACGGCCTTGATAACTTGCTCCAATTCTGCTTTACGGACTTCAAGCTGAACATGCCGAAGAGTGGTATCATTTTTCGGCTGTTCATCCAGATCTACCCAGCTTCGACGAGTGAGCAATGCTGGAACGGTCATTCGTAGGTACTTGGCGTACTGTAAGTCTGACCAGTCCAACCAGTAAAAGTCTCTTTGGATTCCGCCCTCGGCGGTAATGCAAGAGCTGGGGCCAGTGCCATCTCGATGTTCAATTGCAACTACGACGTAGCCACGCGAGGCCATCTCGCCACAGAATGCAGACTACATTTTACGTGATCAGAAATTGACACAAGCTATTATATGCCTCAAAATCTCACTTACATACATCAGGCGTGAGCAGCCAACTCCATGACTGAATATGATGACTGGCCATTTACTCAGAAACGGCGGCGGTGACATCAATGGAGCATTCTCAATCGCCGGGAAAGCTGTACCCCAGATAGCTGCAGCAGCGACTGGATCTGAAACAAAACCGAGTGAGCCGAAAATTGTGTGAATGTGGCATGGTCAGACACGCTAATGTTCTATAGACACAGTTGGGTGTGCGCTTGGCCATCTTAAGGAAGCCATCAATTGTCTGACGCAATCTGCTCCAACGTTAGTTGTAAAAGTTTTGGAGCACAGGTCAGATACCAGCCTCGGAAACCAAACAGCTTGATGGCTTGTGTCATGAGGTGACGTTGCAGGGTAGAACAGAGTGAACATCACAGTGTCAATAGTAAGACCGGCCTCCGCATCTGGCATAGATTTATGCTTGAAGTTCCCAAAAGATTGTTTTGGTATTGACAGTTCAACATCGTGGACTCCTACTGGATATTGACCACTATAATTTGGCAGAGTTCTGCTGAAAAGTGCTCCCAAGGCTGAACGCTTAGGATAAGATGAGACCAAAGGGGTCGAACTCTCTTGTTCCAGTGAAGACATGATGAGGTTCGAGAGAAAACGCAGCTGTACAAGGCGATGTAATTGATATCCTCAGTGGCTCATGCTGGAGTCAAGCTGGAGTGAGACAAAGTTAAGCTTGGCTACTTATGGTCGTGTGAACGTTTTGGATGGCTCCGGAGCCTTGTCGGGCTGGAAACGGTAAATAAAGTTTGAACTTGATTTGCAACATCAAAGCTTCACATGCACAGCCCAACTCCAGTACCATAGTAAGTAACTAATACTATGTAGTGTCTAACGCTCAGTGGTGGATTTGCAACATTTGATTGTCCAATTCTCATCTTCTGTTATTTCATTCCTATCAATCTCGTGTAGACCTGGCCTTGATAGCAATCCCACCGTTCGGGGAGTGTTGTCTTATTCATTTCATTGTTTTCGGCGAACCCAGGCAGTAGGAAATCCGAAAAGGATTGAGGAACAGGAACGGTGAGGAATGCGAAGCTGCCAAGGATCATGTGGCGTCCAGCGCCTCCACGAGCTTCCGACGAAGGGGGAAGAGGATTTTGAGGAGCCTGAGGAGCTGCCACTCACTATATACCAAGCCAAGGAAGCAGGTACAGTCTTCTAGGCTGTCAGCGCTCAAGGTGAGACGGAGTTCTCAAGTCCCCAATGGCGTATATGAAGGCACGAGGGAAGGCCAAGGGGAAATCGGCTATATAACAGCACCGAGGTAAAGGGAGGGTATAATGCATCCCCAGCGGCAGGTACGAAGGTGCAGGGAACGCCCACTATTGAAGAAGCTGATTTTGGCCAAGCAAGCAAGTCAGGGATGGTGTAATGCATCTAGTATGTCTCTTGCGGCAGATACTGAAGGCACGGGAAAGGCACTACATCACAACCAAGGAACAGATACAGCCTCTGTGACCCGAAGCACATAAATACCTTTCTGAGCCTCTAACTGAAGAACTCAAGTACTTCAATGCACACTCAATCTCAAGCAACGACATGCGCCTTCGTCAGGAACTTGACCTTTCAGACGTGAGTGTTTTTACGCTACTTGTACTGTCCCTCATTAATTTTGGATCCGACTGTCCTGCAGCGATGATCTTGGCAAGGAGGCGACGCTTGTGCTCATGTTCCATACCAACATGGACTGCACATACCAGAAATCTTTCCCTGTCATCTGGAGGTTAGGACTTCCGCTTTCGCTTCGATGACTCTAAACCTTGCGTCATTTCAGGACTACCACATTTGGAGAGGAGGGTGGGTGTTTTCCCATCCTTCCCGCTCAATTACAAACTTACATATGACCCCTCGTCTCAGGCCGGTACAGCATGCACGCGACCTACACGAATCAGTAAGTTTATGGGATCTAAATCATACTCATAAGCTGGACTCATTCAACTTATAGACTTGCTTTCTCCCGAGTGCAGGTCGAGGACGGGAATGTAGTTAACACTGAAACTTGCGTCCATATCAACGTGAGAGACTCGTCTACTTCACGATTTCTAGTATTCACGCAAGGCATCATGCAGGATGGCCAAAAGACCACCCTGACTCGGACGGATGGTGACTTCCAGTTCTCCGTAAGCCTAGCTATTGTTTATCATTATCTTAACATATCACGAACAACTTGGTAGGTCCCTAAGCATGGAGTCCCTGGTTACCTGGAGGTCTGTAACGATACTGGATTTGTTCAGGACATTGCAATCAGTTCGTGACCACTATTTTCTTCTTCTTTCTCGCCTCAGCAGTGTCTCACCCAGGTATAATTACCCCGGGAGACTCGAAGCCTAAGCCGGTGATCTGCTTGAAGGACGTTGGGTATGTCATCTTCTCTTTATTCATCCTCTAGGGAACTCACAGTAAAAAAACACAGAGACGACAGTGAAGTCAAGACTAAGTTCACTCCGAAGCTTCACGCCTATATCTCATCGGACCATCAAGAGACCTCAATCTTGGAAGGTGCCATCTGCACTGATTCGATCTGGGAGCAAGATCTCGCCAAGCTTCCTGAGTGCACCACCTTGACCCTCAGCCGGGAACCAGCCACTGGACATTACACGATTACTCAGGAAGGTGTCATTTAATGTACTCGGATAGTCGTTGTCTGTATCTCAAAGTTCTCCCTCTTTTCGTGGCATTCTCATCGAGTCCCAACAGCTTGACCCGGTTACTTGTGATCGTTCGACCGATGTGCTGAATTGATTGATGCATGTATATGAATGCTACATTGCTGTGAAGGAATTGTAGTTCGCAACATCTGCTGGTTATTACATGTGACTCGCTCGATTGGTGATCAACCCTATTGTGTGAGTTTGGAGCAATACAAATGACTAGGTTACGTTTAACACTCCGTGCCTGATGGCTACACCAAGGCTGCCACAGCATGTGCTGTAACGCGCTGTATGCAAGCAAGGTTGTTTGACAGGTCACCTCGTGTTTGCCGCTGGGTTTAATTCTGCTTATTGATATAGGTAGGAGCGCCACTCTTTCTAAAAATCTCGCTACCGGTGTTCGTGGCACTGCCCTACAAGGCTAAGTACATGTTTCGTCATATTACCAGCATCACACCATGATCTGCCAGACGCTTTCGATCTCAATTGTAACGTGTTCACAGCACCTTGCTGTACAAGCTACCTCGGGAACTTTTGAACTGGATCCTCCCTGAGATGGCATACTAACACGATACTATGCAACGTTTTAGTGTCTTCTGTTCTCGCTACACAAGATCCATCCCTGTCAAACAGTTTCTTTTGGCTTCACATGAAATAGATCTGATCGTTCCACATCACAACGATGGGCTATATTGTAGGGCAGTGCCACCACACACCCAACACAGCGGCAATGTTGTCCACCTCCGTGACGTCGTGCTCTCAGCTGATCAATTGCAAGTGCACTGTTCATCATGGCGGTCGAACTATGTACAAGGTTTTGCTTCCGCGAACAAGCAATGAAACAAGCTGGTTATTCCTCGTGACAACAGTAGACTCCGAAATACTCTCCTATGCAGCCCAAGCCGAAGGAAGACAGTCGAACTCCCAGGTACCACGGTAAGCAAAACACTCTGACGGACGTGCCATTTCATCGAGCGCTCCGTGCGCTCGCAGCTTCGTGCCCGCTCCTCGTTTCTTCCTCCGGCGCTTCCCTTCTCGCACACGCCTTCCCCTACCAGTACTGCAAGCGGCTGTTCATGACCATTTGGCGCTGACATCGAAGGTGAGCAGGCAGAAGTCGAGACATCAAACGTGGAATCCGGCTTGTGTATTAATGTGGTGTTCTATATGGATGTGAAGATACCATTTTGGGATGACCTGGGGTTCCCATCACACCCGTGATTTCGCTGATCCGTGTATAAGCAATAGCTCAAAAATTCGCAGCGGCAGCGGTCAGCTCCGGGTTGTCGCGTGCGTGTGTGGTTGCATGAGTGTGGGGTAAGTATTTGTACGTCATCATCATCGAATATTCAAGTGACCGGGAGGATCAAGGCCTCGAGGTCAGGTTCAAAGTAATAATGAGGTGCACGGCCATATACTGGAAATCCGAAGCATAGTCATCCCAACAGACCGGTCACGACCACTGCCTTTGGTTGCTCATCCCTTCGTCCGAGTTACCGCCACACCGTGCCATCCAGCTTCTAGTTCAAGTATTAGCCGGATCGAATGGCTATGTACCAGGGTAAATATTGAAGGCTCAGTACTCACTGGATCATGTTCGGCTTGCACGTACGTGCGTGGTCCTGCCACATTAAAACTAACTGGATGATCTTCTCAAAATGACCCTTTTACTACACCTCCCCTTCCTCATCCCGGGCCCGCCACTTAGCTCGTGATAACGTAGTCATATACTTTCCTTAATTCAGTTACATATCCGGATTAAAGATGTGTCGCAGCGAACATGTCTTAGCACTGAAAGGTATATGCACCTTCAATCATCCTCTCCCGCTGCTCACATTACCGCATGCACAGTCACCACTGGCAGAAACCTTGTTGTTCCATCCGGCCGCACACCAAATGGCTTTTACGTCCTGGTCTCAACTACGGTGACCTATGGTCAGCGTAAGACCGCTATCAAGGCCGCAATGGTCGACTGTAGCGTTTCTTGGAATGAGACCCTCATCATCGGCGGGCGCCCCCTCAGGTTCCCCAGGTGGTTCATGCCCTTCTTTTCCAGCACCTCGAAAGCAGTCAGCCTCGAAATCTACGCCTCATTTGAGCTTAATAAAGATGAGCTTGTGGGTACAGTCAAGACCACCTTAAAACAATTGCTAAGCGCATAACGAAGAATTCGGTGAGTCCTTGACTTCCCCAATGCTGTCGTCCCTGACGGCGGCCCAGAATTGTTACTGCCGGATGGTAATAATCAGCGCCCATCCATTGGATTGAAAGCACGACGTGAAAAAAGAGCAGAGCCTTCCCGTCCAAACGCGTCACCGAGCAACCATGTGTGTTTCCTACTTCTTTGAGTTGCGTCACAGCCAAGAAATCTTACTGATATGTACCACGGAGCAGACCAGGCCACGGGAGAGAAACATTGTCATTTTCGGCGAAACAGGCTCCGGGAAAAGTTCGGTATTCAATGCGATTGCACAGCGACAGCTTGCCAAGATATCTAACAATGCATTCGGGTGCACTGACGTCTATCAACGTCATGAAGTGGAAATTTCCGACCAGAAATTTGTTCTGTTCGACACTGTGGGTCTCGACGAGGGGACTGCAGGGACAATCCCAGCGGCAGAGGCTGAAGAAAATTTGAAGAGGCTTACTGGTTGGGCTCATGAGCCCTGGATCGGATGGCATCAGCCTTTTGGTGTATTGCGTGCGCAGCACTAGAGCCCGTAGTGCCCTCGTTCGGAACTACAAGATTGCTACGAGCTGCGGGAAGAATATCCCAATTGTCGTCGTCGTCACAGGATTGGAAAAGGAGTCGGTCATGAAGAGCTGGTGGGATACTCATATGATGGAATTCACAAGTCATGGGATGCGTTTCGACGACCATGCATGCGTCACAACGCTTCCTGAAGACCCAGACGACCCAGTATTCACCCATCACATCATGGAATCCCGCAAAATTCTGCGCAAACTTATTGTCAAAAATCATTCGAAGTAAGGGGGGGTGGACACAGCTCATTCCGAGTCAGGAAGTCTGAGTAGGGATGAGGGACTACGGTACGTGAGTCATATGGGTAATAATGTATTGCATGGACTTTCATGGTCTTTTGAGAATCTCCCGCTGTAATCGGGTACATCATGCAGGTTGGCTAGCATTTAGTCTACGTTCGTCAAGCAGTTATCATCTGTGCAGTGCACACATGTAGATCACGTTCCTCTTTTCTTCTCCCTCCTCTCATGTCACAGGATCTAGCAAAGGCTTAATACATCATCACGTAGTGGCATCATATTTCGGCTCACCATTTCTTGTATATGTCCGACGCACTGCACTCGCAACTAGAATTGAGTATCTCCTGACACAGTGATCGACCCATGCTCACCCACTGCCTCACAACTCACCTTACTCCTCAGTAATCTTCCTATCTCTCCTAGTAGATGACATCATGCACCTCACTCGTAAGAATGTCCCAATTCATCAGTTAAATATGGTATTGTACTAAACACGTATCATAAGGGTCGGATATTCGTCAAACATTCGAAGAATCTGAAGCGACTAGTACGCATCTGGTTTACTTATCTTCTTGTACCACATCTTCTCGAAACCCCTCGCAAACGCATAGACGATGGTTCCTACCACAAACCCTACGAATATACCAACGTCGCCACTGCCCTGCCTCGCTACTGGTCCTACATACCAAGCTTGTGACATGAACGGAACAAGAGCTCCACAGGCGCACACGAAGGCCACGACCGCGGGGATACCGCTAGGCAAGAGAGTATATGAAGCCCAAGTCGTAATGGGATATCGATCCTCTGAAAATGAGGCTCGTCGGAATAACACATGTTCTATGAGTATTATCGCAGAAAACCCTGATGACCAATATCCAACGATGTCTGAGAGATCAGCATGTTAGCGCTACCAATGGATACCGATATTTGAAACTCGTACTAAGGATGTCAACAAATGTAGCATAAAACTTTTTGGCACCAATAATGGCCACCGGTATCAGGCTTAAACGCAAATCATGAGCGTCGCCGATTTTGCATCCAGTCGAGGACACTCACATTCCCTCTGAGATGAGGACATATACCCATCTAGGCACCGCAGCAAACCACGTAGCGATAGCCATGAAACTGTTGCTGAACGTATACATTGTTGGTGCACAGGCGCTGGACATGCTGAGCGCAACCAAAGCAGTTACGATTTTGCCGAATGCACCTGTAGGTAACAATATGCTGTGTAACAAGCCACCGGCGGAAGAGCTGTCATCGAATCCTGCATTCCAAGCAGGCACGCTCGGAGCTGCTGCTGCAAATGCGGCACCCAGGGCCTGACTAGTCACCTTTTCAAGAGAAGATGTTGAGATGCCACTGATAGCGACATATAGGGCTTACATTAGAAACGAAAAACCCAAGATACGTGTAAATAAAAATTCTCGCACTATCAGGATGTCAAGGAGAGCCCTAGTGATAGTCAGAGGAAGCTCACGAGGAAGCATCAGGGCTGTGGTATACACCATAGTCAGGGATCATGGGACACCAGCCGATAATGTTAGATGCAACAAAGGACGCGAAAGAGATAACATTAGCAGGTGTTGCTGGAGAGGCGGGAACCGATAGGTTTTCGCGTAGTTGTGGATAAGCGACAGCCAGCATGGTGATAAAAGCAATCACATTCGGGATCCAGGCGACACTTTCAAACCTGTGAATCAAAATTCTGTCAGAATCCTGGATGATTTGTGTTGGAGTGGTCCTACCAATGGATAACACGGTATCCACAGAAGGTGACCTTGAAACCTGTCATTTTTGGTGCAGCACGAGTGATCCCGACATACCACAAGAGATATGATACCAATGATGACAATACCAAGAGTATCATCAAGGTGAGAAGACAAACTGGCTATCGTCTGTCCACCGATAATACAGTTCAAAACAAGGAAGCCTTCCAAGGAGAAGATATTCAAGACGGCCGGTATGATGGCACCGAAATACCTTGACGTTCGTCAGCAAATGATACTGGTAATGAAAAACGTGACCCACCCCCACGAGAACCTTGCTTGTACCATAGCTCGCATGCCAAGCTTTGGCCCGAACACAGCACTAACATACATTGAGATCCCTAGAAACGCCCAGAGAAGAATTGTAAAACCCACAAGAACGCTGGCAATAAACAGCATCTAGTTGACGGTCATTCACTACAGATCGAGATTTTGTGAACTGTTGGCTTACACCAGGTCAACAATGACGATGATAGTTGTGGAGTCGCGAACTCCCAGAGAAAAAAATGCAGGGCCAGCAGTGCCAGTGCTGAATCTGCAGGTGTTAGGTGAATCAGGGAACAGTAGCAGGATCAAGATAGACTTGAAGACGCACGCCAAGATATTCGTACAAGACGAGAACCAAACGAAAAACAACTGGTACCACCGAGTCTCGAGACGTTCCTCTGCTGGCACTGGCGCAATGCTGATCCAAGTACCAGTAAAAATGCTCAGACAGGTATCAAGCAACACCATCTCACTTACCCATGAGTTTCAATTCCATACCGAGAAAGCAACTGAGTGGTACGCCTGAGGAATCCTATGAGATGGCGACTGTCCTCCAGATCATCTCTCGTATGCTCATCAGAGGACACACTAGGCCTGGAATGCCAGTTGGACTCGTCCTGTTTCCGCTCCACTGTGTTAGACTGCATTGCTTGAGCAGAATTGGCCTGTTTCAGTCTGGTCAATTCACGATAGCCCGTCAGTGAGAGTGCCAGTTATCGGGTCCATGCCGCTGAATTGACATCAGGAAATCGCCGAGGAGATGGCTTCTCCTGTCCAGTTGTAATTGGGAAGATCAGATCAGAAATTCATGAGATTACATGCATCAGTAAAACCTCGGATTCATTGTCCGCCATTATGCCACTTTCACCGCCTTGGCACCGGTGTGAAAATCAATCCAAGGAACTCAAGCTTTTTGAAATTTCTCAAAAAGGCGCCACAGAAGGTGGCTAAGAGAGTTTGGTGCGCAAAGGAGATATAGTAATACTTATCATCCATGTTGCGGCCACTCATCTTCATTCTCATGCATTGTGCAGAATGTGAGTCATCTGGCCCCCTCATGATGTGACAAATGTAATGTGTTGGTCCTTCTCATCGGCTCTTTCCCTCTAGCTAGCATGTGAGTATGTTTCAATCACTAAAGATTCTAGCATATTCATCTGTTGTATTCAATTGCGTGTTCACAGAATGTGTTGTATCCTGTCCGGACATGGATTCTCCATGACAAATGATCTTATTTAGCTCGTATGTCTATGGATAGCATACCTTCAGCGTTACATAGTGGTATTCATCTTGTTCCAACTCCCGACAGTTTGTAAGTCACCCGGGCACAGGGGTCATAACTTGAAGTTGGATGGAGAAAGGCAGGCAATGAAGGCTAGATAAACATGTCGAGCAATTATGAGGAATCTGAGGATGAGAAAAGAAACGCACCATGAAGTCTACTCTGTCCGCTCAGCTCGGTTCCTGCGACCCCAAAAAGACGTAGGCAATCGGCTCAGAGAAGACGGCAGTGTCGCAAGTGGAAGACCACACAGACGAACTTTCCATTTTTCAATATGCTGGCATGCATGGTACGTGCCTCGGCGCTTAGAGCTGCATGGCAAGTGTGGTCATTGATCTGGCCTTTAATATGTTGATTAGTGACATCCGACGGCCAACGCGGGCTCACTTGTTTGCTGAATGCTATGTGCAATGTGCATGCATGACATGTCTCAGAGTCACTTACCAAGGGAAAAGTGGTTTAGATTGACGAGTAGTACGAATTTGAAAATGAATTCCGAATACGGTTCCATGTGAACAACAAAGGACAAATTCGGCGAAGAACGCCTCGCTAGCGCAACTGTGAACTCCCCTTGACAGTGATAGTCACTGATAGATGAAAATGCAAGAAAGAACTTCTACCAGGACTTGTCCTGACTTGTCGGACCAGGATATCTGCAATTCCCTCCGGTGCGAACCAAGCAAAATCCTCCCCATCTCCCAGGTCCCACATATACGATATACTTGAAGTCGGGCCTGACTATAGCATGTTTGTTGACTCGGGTCGTTGTGTGGGAGCAAATCATCACAGTGCACTGCCTTGTGGGTCAAGTACTGGGTATCTTCATGCGCAGCCAAACATGATCATGATGAACAATTTCATATGGTGCACGCTAAAGATATACTGCCATCTTGTAGGCAAGGTGTCCCTTATCCTGAAGTGTCATATCAAAGAGGCGCTGTCGTTGGACTACAAAGGCGATCTAAACCAACGATGGCGTCTCCTTATCTTCCTGTTGTTACCATCCCCCAACAATGCTGCGTTTGCAATCCCTTGCGCTTCAAGTTATCTTGGTAGCTAGCATTCTTGCGTTCGCTGATATCTCTACAGAATCTAAAGAGCCAAGCAATGCACCGTACCAGTGCCGGGCATCTGCTTGGGTGAGAGCACCCGACATGGTTCCCGGCGATATTATCGCAGGCGACGTCAGGATTAAACTCAATGGACCATGCACTGATGCTGAGAGCTATGTGCTAGGCTTGCGCTACAAGGAAAAGATCTTCTGGAAGTTAAGGTAACCTAGTTTTCTTTGACTCATGCGTGACACGAGTTCACTGGATGTCTGTCACAGACAGCAAGATGCGCCAATTCCGAAAAGACCAGAAATCAAGTACAATCATACGAGGTTGAATCGTGATTTGTTTCAATTCCGGATGCCCTTCCAGAGATCTACGACTCCGGACTACAACGAAACGGAATGGATCATCTACCAGAACTCTGTCCAGAACAAAGACTTGTGGTCTCTGCACGAGGAAGAACGGATTGCCTTTGAGATCAAGACTCCCTTGGTTAGTGTACAGGGGGCAGGTATGTGCTGAAAATTATCGACTAGAAACAGAGCTCAATGTTGAGAAAAGAACGATTGACAACGAGCTTCACGACTGGGTTTGGAATTCTGGTGCCAAATACGAACTACCCTCCAGGAGTAGACCACCGTCGTAGTGCTTGGGTGATGCATTCCCAAGGAGATACTGATGTAAGGAATTTATTTCTTGATTTTTGCCTTAAGCTCAGTGTTGTGACAGGTGATATACAGCGAATCCATTTATGAGTACTTCGTCGAAATCAGGTTTGGCAACGGTACTATTGCAGAGATACCTGCGGGAATAACTGCTTTCACTCCACTCTACCTCTCAACCGAAAATGGCGTGCCAAGTAGAAACGTATCTATGGTACTCACTAGCCCTGGTCGCAACTCGGAGCCAGTGGTAGACGTGTTGCGCAGCAATTATACCATTGAATTATGTCTGCCTGATGGAGTGTATCAAAGTAGGTCCCAGTCAAATGCAAGTCATATTCTGGGTACCTGATCTTCCACTTTCTAGACTCGTCTGTAAATATAACGGCCACTGTTCATCGGATGGGGTATACCAATCGGACAGACACTCCTGTGTGGCTGTGTGCACAACTCAATGGCGCAAATACCATTGAATGGCATCCCCAGGAGCTCAAGAACCGATCACGGCCATCCATGCAGTCTATGAAGACATTGGTCCCCTCCGTGCAGCATTCGCCATTGTTTACAATATTCCCACTCAACCCTAATCCTTGCAGAGGGATCAGTTTTGTGGCAGCTCCTGTAGACTTGACTGGTGAAGGTCACATTTCTTCCTCGTCCTCTGAGCCTCTTTCCTTGTCCGTTCACGTGAGCCATGATGCTGTTCCCGACTTCTCGACATACTATCGGAAGCTGGGATGTGGTTTGGGTCTGAAGCTCTATGTCAAACCAGATCCATCAGAGCCATGGGAACAAGACTTCGAGAAGACACGATGGGAAAAGCAGATTGCAGACGAAATCGATTTTGACTGGGTACCCTGGTTGCCTCTCATACAGACTCGTCGCCGATACCTTACTGGCAAAGCCAGTCTATCAGTCGTTCCAATGCAGAAGCAGCGTCCTGTGCGATCAACCCCAGTTCACTACCTGTCAGACGAAGCTCGCCAACCAACATTTGTCGACATGTCAGATATCGCTGACCTTCGTTCGATGTCGCCGGAGGAACGTGACCTCATCGCCCCATTCGCACAGCCTTCTATCACGGTGTTTGACAAAGGAGAAGAACTTCGAAGCCGATACTTGACTGATTATACTATAGAAGAGGAGCCCATATATGTTGGGGACACCTGGGCCCACAAAGTATTGTCGGCGACTGCTAAAGGCCAGCGCGAGAGAGATACTATGGATCATTTACTCCTTGTGCAGTGATGATGAAGATCGGTGTTTTCATATTTTCAGAGCCTCGGTTAGTACTGTACTAGTGCTAACTTTTTGTGGTCACTGTTTGCCAGTGGTGTAAATTTCAACTCAACAGCATCGTGCGGTCTTGCAATGATCCAATATTGACTTGTATCTTATAACTGATGTACAGGTCGCGTTTGATTTACAAATAACTACGTGACACTAGAAGTATCTGACTTGTTTATCTTCTTGCCACATGTCCAAAACTCCGGTGTTAAAAACTCTGGAGTTTTTCACGGAGCCTTAGTGGACGAGCTCCCTGGCAAGGTCGCAATCCTTGGTGACTTGCAACAGAAGCTTTCCAAATGGCATTCCAAAGCTCACGTTGCGAATCTGGCCCCTCAAACATCTCTACATGCATGTCCTGTAAAAAATTCCATCCCAGGCATACCCGTGCCTTTCCTTCACAATTCTGAGCTCCAAGCCATGAACTCTACATGACCGTCTATCCTCGGGCCTCGTCTACCTCCAAGTCTCTACCATCCTGCAGGCACCGGTCTTCGCCGACCGTTCACGTGAGTTCTTCACAGAACGCCCTTATGCATTATGCACATGTTAGCATTCGGCCTTCCGCAATCCGTATCCTCGATGCGCTGATATAGCTCAAATTTGGGTATGTTTTCTATCAAGTTATCTTCCATGTTCGCTACCTGATGTCCCCATCACTCGCATACAGTCTCATGCTGCCTCGATTCACGAGTCGTTGTACTCGAACAGTGTGGCATTCATCTACCGTACCGCTTGTAAGGTCATCAGCTTCCGCCTTCGACACCCTAGAGTCCTCCAGAACCACCATATTACTCAACCGCACACCACACCCTCGAGTACCACCCAATCGTGCCCTCCCAACCTCCAATACCTACTCCAATTTCCTCCGCTGTCTGGCTGCTTTCAGCGTCCTGCTCCAGTCCACCGCACCTCCCTGCACCCTCCCCACGAGCAATTGCAACCTCCTACACTCCAAAACAATCAGCATCCTCACTGCTGGCGCACCGAATTAGTACAGTGTCCTGACGAGCCCTGCTTATGCGTTGCTGCACCAAACTCTTGCAGCTGCGGCATCCACATCCCCTTTTCATATGTTCACCCGCCACGCTGCGCTTCTTCTCACTGCCTAGCCTCCAATTTGCATATTTCCCTGCTACTTCTCCCGCCAGCCTCGCCCTCTCAGGGGCTCCTCGTTAAGGACCCACGATTGTAAGAGGTTTAGGATGCAGTGAATAAAACAGAATGTAATCATGTACGGCCCAAATCGACGTTCCAAAGCTCATTGCGCCCAGCTATGAATAATTAATGGTAAGTGCTGTGCGCTAGAAACAAGTGTTTCGCAACTCACAATTGGCACGGAGACTTTGAGACCAGTCTTGCCAACTTCATGCATGCGTCACAACGCTTCGTACTAAAGACCCAGACAACCCAGTATTCACCCATCACATCACAGAATCACTCGAAGTAGGGGGGTGGACACAGCTCATTCCGAGCCAGGAAGTCTGAGCAGGGATGAGAGACTACGGGTACGTAAGTCATATGGGTAATAATGTATTACATGGACTTTTGAAGATCTCCCGCTGTAATAGGGTACATCATGTAGGTTGGCTAGCTCTTAGTCTACGTTCGTCAAGTATTTATCACTTGTGCAGTGCACACATGTAGATCACGTTCCTCTTTTCTTTTCCCTCCTCTCATGTTACATATATAGCAAAGGCTTAATACATCATCACGTAGTAGCACCGTATTTTGGCTCACCATTTCTTGTATATGTCTGATGCACTGCACTCGCCACTACAATCGAGTATCTCCCGACGCAGTGATTGACCCATGCCCACCCACCGCTTCACAACTCACCTTGCACCTCAGTAGTCTTCCCATCTCTGCTAGTAAATGATATCATGCACCTCACTCGTAAGCATGTCCTAATTTGTCAGTTAAACGCGGTATTGTAGTATGTACGACTATGCATCATAAAAATCAAATATTCGAAAAATCTGAAGCGACTAGTACGCATCTGGTTTACTCATCCTCTTGTACCACATCTTCTCGAAACCCCTCGCAAACGCATAGACGATGGCTCCCACCACAAACCCTACGAACACACCGACGTCGCCACTGCCCTGCCTCGCCACTGATCCTACATACCAAGCTTGTGAGATGAACGGAACAAGAGCTCCGCAGGCGCACATGAAAGCCACGACCGCGGGGATACCGCTAGGCAAGAGTGCATATGAAGCCCAAGTCGTAATGGGATATTGGTCCTCAGAAAACGAGGCTCGTCTGAATAACACATGCTCTGTAAAGATTATCGCAGCAAAGGCTGACGACCAGTACCCAACGATGTCTGAGGGATTAGGTTGTTAGCGTTAATCACAGATACCGATATCATTGGGACTCGTACCGAGGATGTCCACAAAAGTAGTGTAGAACCTTTTGGCACCAACGATGGCCATCGGTATCAGGCTTGAACGTGAATCATGAGCGTCGTCAAAGTTTGCATCCACTCGAGGACACTCACATTCCCTCTGAGATGAGGATATATACCCATCTAGGCACCGCAGCAGACCTCGTACCAATAGCCATGAAACTGTTGATGAGCGTATACATTATCGGTGCACAGCAACTGGGTACGCTGAGAGCGACCAGAGCAGTCAGTATTTTCCCAAATGCGCCAGTGGGCAATAACACGCTGTATAACAAGCCACCGACGGAAGAGTTGTCATCAAACCCTTCATTCCAAGCTGGTACGTTCGGAGCTGCGGCCGCGAATACAGCACCCAGAGCCTGACTAGTCACCTTTTCAAGAGAAGATGTTAAGATGCCGCTGATAACACCATATGGGGGCTTACATTAGAAACAAATAACCCCAGATATGTGTAGATGAAAATTCTAATACTATCAGGACGTTAAGAAGAGTTTGTGGATATGTTCCGAAAAAGCTCACGAGGAAGCATCAGGGCTATGGTATACGCCATAGTCAGGAGTCATGGTACACCAACTGATCATGTTAGATGCGAGAAGGGACGCGAAAGAGATGATGTTAGCAGTTGTTGCTGGAGGGACGGGAACTGATAGATTTTCGCGTAGTTGTGGATAACCAACAACCAGTATGGTGATAAAAGCAATCACATTCGGGATCCAGGCGACACTTTCATACCTATGAATCAAAATTCTGTCAGAATTCTGGATGATTTGTGTTGGAGTAGTCCTACCAATGGATAACGCGGTATCCACAGAAGGTGACCTTGAAACCAGTCAGTTTGGTACAGTATGCTTAATTCTGACATACCACAAGAGTAATGATAGCAACGATGACAATTCCAAGAGTATCATTGAGTCGAGGGGACAAGCTAGCTATCGTTTGTCCACCAATGATGCAGGTCAAGATAAGGAAGCCTTCCAGGGAGAAAACATTCAAGACGGCCGGTATGATGGCACCGAAATACCTTGATATTCGTCAGTGAATGACACTGGCAATCGAAAACATGACTCACCCCCATGAGAATCTCGCTTGTACCATAGTTCGCATGCCAAGCTTTGGCCCAAAAACAGCACTAGCACACTACTATGACATCCCCAGAAATGCAAGGAGAAGAATACGAAAACTCACGAGAACGCAGGAAACAAGCAAGTCCTAGCTGACGACCATTTACTTCAAATCAATACTTGAATGAACCATTGGCACTCACACCAGGTTAATGACGACAATGATAGTCATAGAGTCGCGAACTCCCAGGGCAAAACATGCAGGTCCAGCAGTACCAGTGCTGAATCTGCAGGTGTTAAGTAACTCGACAGAAAGCACCAGACAGAACTCAAAACGCACCCCAAGATATTCATACTAGCAGAGAACCAAACGAAAAACATTTGGTACCACCGAGTTTCGAGACGTTCCTCTGCTGGCACCGGTGCCACGCTGATCCAAATACCAGGTAAGAACTTTACAAACAGATATCACAGCAATGTGTTCTCACTCACCCATGCGTTTCAACCCCACACCGAGAAAGCAACAGAGTGGTGCGTCCGAGGAATCCTGTACGGTGGAGATTGTCCTCCAGATCACAACCGGGCGTGGAATTGCAGTTGGACTCTGCCTGTTTCCGCTCCACTGAGTCGGGCTGCATTGCTTGAGGGGTGTCGACCTAAGACGTTTTAGTTTGTTCCACGTCTAACAGCGCCAATGAGAGTGCTAGCTGTGGGGCGCTTGAAGCGACTTGATCTCGAGAATCCATCCCTAGATATATAACGTTAGCAAAATAAGTAGGATCCAAAACTTTTACAGATTACCACATGGAACATCAAAACACCATGATAGAACGCCTCGATGGGCCTGATCGACTCCGTATCCCTACACAAGTAGAACTCGAAACTTTTAAGGATTATCAAAACATCGGTGATGATTGAGCGCCTTTGATTTTCTTGCCATCGCATCAAAGCAGACCCATGCATGCCCTCCCTCTCCCAGAAGAACCTTGTCTGCACCCAAATCAAGATGAAGCATGGCTTCATAGATGCCTAACCCGCTAAGGAGCAGCATGAAAGAAGACAGCTGCGCATGCAATCAATGTTGCACTGTCACTGGTTCGCATGGGTGTGCGAATCTCCTCGGTAGTTCCGCCACTCCAAAGGAAGACTGCAGACAGTCTGATAGTAAGACCGGCGAAGTTCAGTCCATTAGATATGAAATCGAGTGCTAGTATGATACCTAGCAAGGTCACCAGCTTAGCCCGAAGTGGCACCCCGACCCGTACCCCACTAGCTACTAGGCTAGCCATCATCCACGAAGTAGGACCAAGAACAACGCCAGTTGGGAAGGAGAAATTGTACTCGGACAAGTACCCTGAAGATTAAAAAAAGCAATTCATTCCCCCGGAAGAGTGCCAGTAGTCAGTGGTGTGGAAATTCTAGCAGTTGTTTGTGGGAGTGTTCTGTTGATTTACTTTGTGTGATTGATGCTTGATGCCACGACGCCTAGGTGCTCCTGTAGATGACATGCGTAGTATGATCTTTCAGACTGTATAGATATCAAGGGATATCCGTCATTAGCACAGCGTATTTATCATGTTCAACAATCATGACTCGGATTTAAACAAACCTGCGAGCCTACAGATGACTAGAGTAGTGACTGAGATCTCACAAACAGACACTTTCATCCAAGCGGACAACATCCTGAATTCCCGCTCACCTGCGAAGATCAAATCAAGCTTCACTGTACAAAATGCGTCCGCGTACCAAAGTTTCCAAAAGCGCACTAGGCAGTCTGCGACATAGATAGCTTTCAAATTTTCAAGCTTCAGGCTCAAGCTCTTACTTACTTGGGACTTGTCATAGTTCGAAGTTGTGGTCTTGTGGTTCAGTATGCGTCGAGTGTCTATGTGCGGTTTCAGTAGCCTTGACTCGGAAGCTTAAGCTCTGATGAACGCAGAGGAAACGTCTTCCCACGAGCTCCTTGGCACCAATCAAAAACTAATTTGTCTACTATATCAAAGGGCAATCAAATGACAAAGATAATTCATGTACAGGTCGAGATAAGTACTAGTGAGCACCTGCTTTACCCATCTTCTTGTGCCGTAACTTCTCCAAACTCCTCGCCAACGCATAGACGATAGCTCCCACCACAAACCCTACAAACACACCAACGTCTCCACTGCCCTGCCTCGCTACTGGTCCTACATACCAAGCTTGTGACATGAACGGAACAAGAGCTCCACAGGCACACACGAAGGCCACGACTGCAGGTATACCGCTAGGCAAGAGAGTATACGAGGCCCAAGTCGTGATGGGATATTGATCCTCTGAAAATGAGGCTCGTCGGAATAACACATGTTCTGTGAGTATTATCGCAGAAAACACTGATGACCAATATCCAATGATATCTGAGAGATCAGCATCTTAGCGCTACCAATAGATACCGATATTTGGAACTCGTACTAAGGATGTCAACAAATGTAGCATAAAACTTTTTGGCACCAATAATGGCCACCGGTATCAGGCTTAAACGCAAATCATGAGCGTCGCCGATTTTTGCATCCAGTCGAGGACACTCACATTCCCTCTGAGATGAGGATATATACCCATCTAGGCACCGCAGCAAACCACGTAGCGATAGCCATGAAACTGTTGCTGAACGTATACATTGTTGGTGCACAGGCGCTGGCTATGCTGAGAGCCACCAAAGCAGTTAGGATTTTTCCGAATGTACCTGTAGGTAACAATACGCTGTGTAACAAGCCACCAGCGGAAGAGCTGTCATCGAATCCTGCATTCCAAGCAGGCACGCTCGGAGCTGCTGCTGCAAATGCGGCACCCAGGGCTTGACCAGTTACCTTTTCAAGAGAAGATGATAAGATGCCACTGATAACGACATATAGAGCTTACATTAGAAACGAAAAACCCCAGATATGTGTAGATGAAAATTCTAATACTATCAGGACGTTAAGAAGAGTTTGTGGATATGTTCCGAAAAAGCTCACGAAGAAGCATTAGGGCTATGGTATACGCCATAGTCAGGGATCATGGGACACCAGCCGATAATGTTAGATGTGAGAAAGGACGCAAAAGAGATGACATTAGTAGGTGTTGCTGGAGGGACGGGAATCGATAGGTTTTCGCGTAGTTGTGGATAACCGACAGCCAGCATGGTGATAAAAGCAATCACATTCGGGATCCAGGCGACACTTTCAAACCTGTGAATCAAAATTCTGTCAGAATTCTGGATGATTTGTGTTGGAGTAGTCCTACCAATGGATAACGCGGTATCCACAGAAAGTGACCTTGAAACCTGTCATTTTTGGTGCAGCACGAGTAATCCCGACATACCACAAGAGATATAATACCAAGGATGACAATACCAAGAGTATCATCAAGGTGAGAAGACAAACTGGCTATCGTTTGTCCACCGATGATACAGTTCAAAATAAGGAAGCCTTCCAAGGAGAAAACATTCAAGACGGCCGGTATGATGGCACCGAAATACCTTGATATTCGTCAGTGAACGACACTGGCAATCGAAAACACGACTCACCCCCACGAGAACCTTGCTTGTACCATAGCTCGCATGCCAAGCTTTGGCCCGAACACAGCACTAACATACATTGAGATCCCTAGAAACCCAGAGAAGAATAGTAAAACCCACAAGAACGCTGGCAATAAACAGCATCTAGTTGACGGTCATTCACTGCAGATCGAAATTCGGTGAATTATTGGCTTACACCAGGTCAACAATGACGATGATAGCTAAGGAGTCGCGAATTCCCAGGGAAAAAAATGCAGGGCCAGCAGCACCAGTGCTGAATCTGCAGGTGTTAGGTGAGTCAGGGAATAGCGGCAGGATCAAGATAGACTTGAAGACGCACGCCA
The DNA here is from genome assembly GCA_016628065.1 of Suillus lakei. Classification (NCBI taxonomy): domain Eukaryota; kingdom Fungi; phylum Basidiomycota; class Agaricomycetes; order Boletales; family Suillaceae; genus Suillus; species Suillus lakei. The sequence continues at coordinate 174,066 of JABBWA010000102.1, forward strand.
AGAGATTCATGCAAGACGAGAACCAAACGAAAAACAACTGGTACCACCGAGTCTCGAGACGTTCCTCTGCTGGCACTGGCGCAATGCTGATTCGAGTACCAGTAAATAAGTATCATGCAACACCATCTCACTTACCCATAAGTTTCAATTCCATACCGAGAAAGCAACTGAGTGGTACGCCTGAGGAATCCTATGCGATAGCGACTGTCCTCCAGATCATCTCTCGTACGCTCATCAGGGGACACACTGAGCCTGGAATGCCGGTTGGACTCGTCCTGTTTCCGCTCCACTGTGTTAGACTGCATTGCTTGAGCAATAATTGGCCTGCCTCAGCCTGGTCAATTCACGATAGCCCGTCAGTGAGAGTGCCAGTTATGGGTCCATGCCGCTGAATTGGACCGATTTCAATCTCGGGTGCCCATTCCTAAATGCTGTTAGTAGGCGAAAGTAAATTAAGTGGGATCCGAAACTTTACGGATTACCACATGGATAATAAAAATAGTATGATCATTAATTGGTCAAGCGAGCGTCTCGATCTGCTTCGATCGGGCGTATCTCTACTCCATGTTCATTCCAATTTATGGGTGCCATGACTTGTCCTTCGTAAACTGGGATTTCAAAAACTATCGTCTTTGGTTTGTTGTCACAGCACGTGTACAGGCTGTTTCCCATAAAAAAAAATAACTACAATAGGCATCCGAATTTACTCATCTTTTTCTGTACCACATTTTCTCGAACCCCTTGCCAACGCATAGGCGATAGCCCCCACCACAAACCCTACGTACCCCAACGTCTCCACTCCCATGCCTCGCCACTGGTCCTACATACCAAGCTTGCGACATGAACGGAACAAGAGCTCCACATGCGCACACGAAGGCCACAACCGCGGGAATACCACTAGGCAGAAGAGTATACGAAGCCCAAGTCGTGATAGGATATGATCCTCAGAAAATGAGGCTCGCCGGAATAACACATGTTCTGTGAGGATTATCGAAGAAAATACTGAGGACCAGTATCCAATGATGTCTGAGGGATCGACGTGGTTAGCGATAGTCACAGATACGCGATATTTAGGATTCGTACTCAGGATGTCAACAAAAGTAGTATAAAACCTTTTAGCACCAATAATGGCCACCGGTATCAGACTTGAAGACAAAGTCTGGCATCACTAGGATTCACGATGTTCGGAGACACTTACATTCCTTCTGAGATGAGAATGTACACCCATCTAGGCACCGCAGCAAACCATGGAGCGACAGCCATGAAACTAGTGCTGAACGTATACATCGTTGGTGCACAGGCGCTGGGTATGCTGAGAGCCACCAAAGCGGTCAGAAGTTTTCCAAATGCGCCCGTAGGTAGCAACACGCTGTATATCAAGCCACCGACGGAAGAGCTGTTGTTAAATCCTGCATTCCAAGTATCCACGTTAGGAGCTGCGGCTGCGAACGCAGCACCAAGGGTGTGGGCGGTCACCTTTTCAAGAATGTTACGATGACGCTGATAACAGTATATGGTGACTTACACTAGCGGTGAAAAACGCGAGATACGTGTAGAGAAAAATTCTCGCGCTATAAGAATGTCAAGGAGAGTCCGTGGATGGTCTGAGGGAGCTCACGAGGAAGCAGCAGGGCTGTGGTATACACCATAGTCGGGGGTCATGGGACACCAGCTGAGAATGCTAGATGCGAGGATAGACGCAAAAGAGATAATTTCAGCGACAGTTGCTGGAGAGACTGGAGCTGATTGATTGTCGCGTAGTTGTGGATAACCGACAGCCAGCATGGTGATAAAAGCGATCACATTTGGATCCAGGCAATACTTTCGTACCTGTGGAACGAAATTGGATCAAAATCCTATGGTAGTACGTGGTTGAGTGATCCCACCAATGAATGATGCGGTATCCACAGAAAGTGACCTTTGAAACTTGTTATTTTGATGCAACACCAACAAATTTGACGTACCACAAGAGATATGATACCTATGATGACAATACCGAGAGTATCATCAAGGCGAGTCGACAGGCTTGCTAGCGTTTGTCCGCCAACAATGCAGTTCAGGATAAGGAAGCCTTGCATAGAGAAGACATTCAAGACTGTCGGTATGATGGCACCGAAATACCTTGATGATCGTCAGCGAATGGCACTGGCAATCGGAGAACAGGTAAATGTGACCCACCCCATGAGAACCTTGCTTGTACCATAGCTCGCGTACCGATCTTTGGCCCGAAAACAGCACTGTGCATTATCAAGCCCCAGAAACGTTCAGATAATGAGTAAAACTCACAAGAACGCGGGCAACAAGCAACCCTGGCCATCATTATTGTCACATCGATATTTGTATGAACTATTGGCACTTACACCAGGTCAACGACGACAATGATGATCATAGAGTCATGAACTCCCAGGGCAAAAAATGCAGGTCCCACAGTGCCAGTGCTGAATCTGCAGATGTTACGTGATTTAGCTGAAAGCAAGAATCGAGACAAAACTGAAAACGCACGTCAAGATATTCATGTTGGCAGAAAACCATACGAAAAACATTTGGTACCATCGGGTCTCGAGGCGTTCCTCTGCCGGTATTGGTGCGATGCTGATCCGAGTACCAGG